>QEPC01011255.1:7461062-7540290 GCA_003113815.1 Sphenodon punctatus | reverse complement strand
GATAATGGAAAATGTAAAGTGCAGCTGTAGCAGGATTACTTTAGCTGCTTTAGCACTAAATTAGCAGTTAAATAAAGCACAGTTTAGAAGAATTAGCAGAAAAGTTCAAGCACTTACACAAAAACCTTATGTTATCCAAAATCTATGGTATTCTATGAATTAGGAGGAAGGAATAGGACTCTCTCTCCTCCAGTCGCGTTGCGGGGCTTTGTCGCGGAGCGCGGAAGATCAGAGTGTGTTAACAAACACAGACGCTGGCAGCGCAGCTCCAACAGTCACTCACTCTCACTGCGATTGGGGATCAAGAGGGAAAAACAAGCTATAAACACACCTATTTATACTTAATGGTGAAGGCGGGACATGTCTCTCTGGGAAAGCCCTAGTCAATGAAATTGGGCATGTGGGTGTCGTCAACAGGGTCTGAGGGTTGATCATGCCGCCGAGTCTCGCGATACCTTGTATTCCGGGTGGCAGAAACATGATACAATGATCAGATAACCACAAAGATTCCGTGATCGACAGAAAGGGGAGTTGGTGCCGCTTCTTATTGGAATCCGCAAAAGTTCTGCTTCCGTTCACCAGTTCAAATGCTGCGGCACAATTAGCGGCAAGCCACAGCTGTCGGAGAGCTGTCTCTGCCGAACCGTACCGCGATGTGCGGAATAGGGGTTTCCATCGGTAACAGCTGCCGCAGCGGCATGCCACTACAGTCCTATTTGCAGGCTAGCTGGGTCTGGAAATGGCAGTAGGAAGCGCAGAGGCACAGGTGTAGAGCCAGCTACTCTTCGACTAGGCAGAACTCAGCCTTTGCCTCTGGCTTTCTCACAGTAGTTCCCTTTGCACCCGAGCAAGTGCACGGCCAGCAACCTCATCCCCCATTTTTGGTACACCCACCCCTTCCCTTCCCACCCCCAGCCTCCAAAGTGGCATACCACAATTCTTCTCTCTCTCTCTCACACACACCTTCCATGCTTTCTCAGAAGCAGCATAGAAAGCATGGATTACAAAAAATTAAAGAACTTCATTAAAATAAAATTTAAACCGTTCTTTTTCAGCCTGCTCCTTTTGGGGGCATCTGGGTGCACTCGCTTAGATAGCAAGGGGCCTTTTCCCCCAATCCTCCTCCCCTGGATCTAGCTGTGAAAGGGTCTTCATAGGAGGCATGCAGGAATTATTGGCATGGTGGGGGGAGGGGAACTGCACATGGCACAGGAACTGGTTCCCTGGAGTGAGTGCAGTGCAGGGGGGGCTTGGGGGCTTTCCACCAGGGGTAGAGTGCAGACAGAACCAGGACAGGTGGTCAGGTTCCACGTAAGGGGGTGTGAATGGCCTCTGAAGGATAGCAAATGGTGCCTGCCCCTGAGCAACAGTGCTCCTAGTCGTGGCAGCAACATGCTCGAGCAGGGAGCTCTGGAGCTGAATGAACCGTGACAGGCTGCTTTGCATCTGTGCCCACATCTCATAACTCCTTGCTCGCTTTGGCTATCACCTTGTCTGACCGCTCAAACTGCTGCCAGAGGAGAGTCCAGTGCCGGTCTTCCACGCAGGCCTCAGCAGCAAGGACCTTGCATTCTAACGCTAGCTGCTTGTGCTCCCTGGCCACGACATTAATGGCATCTTGAATCTCGTCCACCCACCACGTGGTCTCCCCAAGCAGCTGCTTTGCCAAATCCTCCCTGCACTGCAGACCCACAGGTTCTGGTTCCGCTAGGCACTTGCTGCAAGGGGTTCCGTCTGCACACTCTATGCTGGCAGACCTGTAGCAAGGCAACAAGGAAAGCCATTAGTTCAGACCGCCACCCCCCCTTTCCCACCCTGGTGTTTCAGGCCCACATCCACCAAATTTTCAACCCTATGCCTGGGAATGAGTACCTAGCCAATGCAGTTGGCTGGAGCCGTTGCTGCGGCAGGTGGAATCCCAGCACCATGCAGTTCCCTTCCCATGCTCACCATAGAGGAGTGAAGAACATACAGAAATGAACCACTGCTACTCCCCTCCCCACCCCACCCCCCGCCATTCTGAGTTCAACCCCTCCCCCCAGTCCCACTCTGTGCACGCCATTCCCATCACGTGGAGCTGTTTCCTGGCAATTTTCCTGCTCCTCCTCCACAGTCTCCTGGCCACCTGTCAGAGTAAACAATACAAATAATAAATATATAACAATAAACAGAAGCCTTTATCACGCAGTTGTGTAGATACAACATACCCCCAACCCCAGGAGCATACACTTACCGTTCTTCCGCCACCACCACTGCCTCCTCTGCAAAGGTGGCATCTGGGCCCTCTATGCCCTCAAACAAGGGTTGGTTCTCGAGCTGGAGGGGATACACCACGAGAGTCATGGTGTCTGTGTCCAGGTCAACACAGTAGGGATGGGCATGAAGGGATGTCCTCCAGCGGCTGCAGCCTCTGTAGTAGGAGCAGGAGTGCTTACAGCAGGAGTGGGCAATGGGGGAGCCATATCCACCCACCTCTGACCTCTTGCAAAGACACAGCCATACAGGCGGGATGCAACGATGCATCTACCCACACTTAGGAACCAGTCAAGGAGCTTGTAATAGTGTGATGCTTGCCTCCCACAGCCATAGGTGAAGTTGTCCTGGATCTCTTTGGATCCATGCCTCAAGTCCTTGGCCAACTGTCAGTACTGGTTCATGTCCCGGGTGTAGTGTTGCTGCACCCTTTGGATCAAGATCTCTTGGAACACCACCTCGTTCGTGTAGCACTTCACCAGGGCATATTGGACCTTTTGCTCCCTCCACAGAGCAATGAAGGCCTTGGTCTCTTCTTTGATCCAGGGAATGCAGCTTTTGTAGGCAGAGAGCAACTGCTATTGCATAGTGTGGTTGTTGCCTGGCTGTTGGTATTAGCGATAGCCTCAATGATTGTAATCAACTGCAAGTCATTATGAAGAACGCAACGGCTGGAAAAGAACAAGCGTCTGCCACATACTGCCAACAGGAAGAGCTGGAAGAGCACATGTTTGAAAATGGCATGGTGGGCTTTTAAGGTGGATGTTACATGCGTGCTAGTGAAAGCAAGAGTGGAGAGAGGGGCCAGAAGTGGTTGCTCCTAGGAACGCTCCAGGCTTTTTGTTCGCAACTCTGTGGTGTTGGTGGACCTGTACGTGTGGAGGCTGCACATAACCTAATTGACAGGATGTGGACACGTGGACGCATATTAGCCTGCATTCGCCCACATAGCAGGCTCTGCATGCTCCAGGACCCTGCCATGGTGGCCACCATTTATTGGGTGGGGGCAAACACCCAATACACAGGCAGGTGGACCCCCACCTTCTCTAGGCTACCATCTTGTTTGTTAACAACCTAAAACAGATTAGGGCTAATTGGTTGGCAGGGTTCTTCAGTCAATTTATTAATTTGGGTATCAAAGGGGAACACACTGCACATGATGTCCTTCCCACCAACATGTACATCACCAGAGTCAGTTTTGCTGGGTATCAGTAAGCAGACTACTCCTAGCACTGCTTTCTAATCTAGCAAAATGAATATTATTATACACTTTAAAATGCATATCACTATTTGCATGGATTATGGATGAAGCATTATAACACTGGAGCTCCAGGTAAGCATTTTTGATAATTTAATATCCTACATATTTGTACCGGAATATCCATCTATCTATATGGCTTATTTCCACAGCATTGGCTATACTGCTAAGACTAATCACAACCATAGCAGCACATTATATTAGAGTCTCTAGGCCTGCACAAACAAAACCATTGAGCCCTTTCTGAGAAAGCTGGATTGACAAGAACTCAATACAGCACCATGAAATTCAGCAGTGTGATCTAGCAGGTTTAGTTCCACTGAAGTGAACGGGATTCACACTGGTTCTAGGCGCCAGCACTAAATGACTTGAGGACCACACTGTAAATGAACAGATAGCTGACAAGAATTTCATTCACTCCCAAATAAAATCATCAATAAGATTCTCCAGTTGCTCAAGGCAGAACATTCTTAATTTCAACACTTAATAGACACCTGTTGCTTATTACCTTCTAACAAAGTATGTATACTATATAGTAGCTTTATTCCAATGGAATGGCTCAACATGTATAGAAAATTAGATCACTTTTTTAAGCATTGGAAGTTATCACACTTGCAAATACACAGAAAGTTTAAATGTTCCTTTTTAAAAAAAAAACCACAAACCCTTACACAGGGTAAAAACAAATGTGTGGTTGGCAGGACCACTCTCTGGGCCACTATGAGGTGGATAATTGCAGGCAACATGGCCCAGGTCAGGGCATGACCTGACATGGCCGCAGTTGAGGAGCTGTCCCATGGGCTGCACATCCGATAGGGCCAGGAACACAACAAACATGCGGATGACCAGCCCTGTCTATGCAGTGTTCCCAGAGCCCCGCCCTCACCATGACAGACAGACAGCCAATAAGGCTCAGCCATGGTGGCGCCCCACCCAGCCATATCAGGCCACAACAGAGGTGTAAGCCTGCTGTGACTAGGTCAGGCGGGCGTTAGCCTGGGCTGTGACCTCAGAGATTTTCTGAGGTCACAGCCCAGACTAGCTGCCAACACGGGCCAGAGTAATCACAGGCCAACACCTGGCAGCACCTGCACACGTGTAGGTGAGTCCCAGAGTACAGCAGGTCAAGCTCATGTCTGTTTTTACCCATAGTAACAAGTTAGATTCCACAAATGCACAAGTGAGATTTTGCTCTCCCATGTACATAAACTTGAAAATCCTAGAGTTTAACAATCTCTGTTTATGCTCCCAAACAGGGAAAGCTATCCAATTATGTTCAGATTTGCCCAGAGAGAAGGCTCAGCGGTATTTGTAGGGCTAACATTTAGAGGAACTTTTGTGGTACCAAAATATATTTGAGTCTGAATGTGCAAGTCCTCTTTTGCAGAGTAATCATGGTTGCAAAGGAAATCTGTTATTTTACCCTTTGCACTCTCTTCAAGGCAATTGACAAAAACAGCATATTTTTACTTATGCCATCCCAGTGCAAAAAAACAAAACCAACTACATACCCCTGGATCTCCCACTGGTTCCAGGAAGATAGTTAAGGATCATGGAGTAACATCCGAACATTTCCAATTATTAAAGTAATCAGGGCTAATTTTGACTCGGTAAAGGAGAAAGCAACCCCTCCCCACAAGAACATTTAAGTGGTGGTTTGGACCACCTGAACTAAGCTTAACCAGGTAGGGTTCAAAGAGGAGTCAACTTTAGAAACTCTGCTTAAGCAAGCTTCCCATTTGAAGTGGTTTGGTATCAAATGGAGCCTCCAGTGCACCAAACAAAGATGTATGCTTTAAAAAAATTACACTACAAAAGTCATCCAATTCTGAGTATTCTTTCACAGTAGAGAGAAATGTTTAGAAAAATGCTATAGAAAAATTAAAAGTTCAGATAAAATATGACATTGAATTGACAAGAGCATAGAACAATCTTTTATGATACACAGGTGAAGAATAAAAACAATCTAAAAACTACATATTCATAGATGTAAATTTAAAACACAACTTCACTGGCTGTCCAATAAATATTTCCCCATCTTTATTTGTACATTTCTCCTTTCAAGACTGAGTCCTCCAAAATGTGGGTTCTCCCCAAGTAGTTAAAACACATTCTAAAAGCTGTCTCAAAGAGGGAGTGTATGCATTTTAATGTTGCTTGACTTCCTTTGAGGTGGTCTTCATACTCATGTACCTGAGTTGTTTCCTTATCAATGCTGCTTCAGCAGTTTGGGATGATGGTACGGGAAATGGGAGCTATAAGTGGTTCGGTACTGTCCTCAAGGCTTCTTCTCTTGAGCGGTTCACACGTACATTCTGTAAGCAAAAGAAAGTAAGGGAAGAATTTAAGCAAGAGAGTTTTTTTGGTGTTTTTTTGTTTTTGTTTTTCTGTTAATGGTTTTCATTCTATATACGGCATGTCATACAGGGCAGAAGAGATACAGTTTGCCTACAACACTTTCTATCTTCTTGTACTCCTCAAAGGCTTCACAAGATGAGCCAGAAGCCTACTCAGTGCCCTGTCTCTAAGAGGAGTTCAGAGACCGTACCTGAACTGTGTCAAAATCATTACATTCTCCATAAAAGCTGACTCTTTCTGACTGTTTGCTTTAAGAATGCTAACGCAATGTGTGTCAATATATTGCATTAGCTAGAAAAGTGGTTTGTGATCTAGTCTTAGATTATCTTTTAGTGCATTTGTCTTTCTAAATCTGCTTCAATCTAGAAAACATTTTTAAACACAATTCTGGCCCCCATTCTGTTTAGTGATCCTGCGCACTTTAATTTAGTGGAGTACTGCACGCTCATTTGCTGTTTTTGCACCAGAAAAAATGACTATTTTTCTTTATTATTATTACTTAGTAGTAGTAGTAGTACTAGTTAAGATTTATAACCCACCTTATTTCTATAGGGTCAGAGCGGGTAACATAAAAATACATATAAAACAAGTAAGAATATACAATCTAGAACACACACATCCCCCGCCCAATAAAATCTACGCTCCTATCATAAGCCTCTTTCTGCCTGTCATACATCAGGCCAAATAAAGAGGTCTTGCATCTCCTCGAGAAAACGTTCAGGTTTGGGCTCCGAAAACCTTCAGGGGAAGGAAGTTCCAAAGCAAGGAACTGCCACCAAGAACACTTTTCTAGAGGCCCTTGCTGTACAGTCTGATGGTACTTGCAAGACGAAATTCCCAGCTGAACTCAAGGAGCATGATGAGCTTGGGGGGGGCGGTCTTTCAGATACAAAGAGCCTAGGCTATTTAGGGCTTTTGAAGGTCAACAGCAGCACTATGAATTGTGCCTGGAAGGCTACTGGAAGCCAGTGCAGACTTCAAAGTACAGGTGTATAATGCTCATGGGCAATTCATCCACATCAGAAGGCAGGCCACCATATTCAGTACCAGCTTCAACTTCTGAATGGTCATCAAGGGCAGTCCCACATGGAGTGCATTGCAATCTACCCTCGGGCTACAAAGGCATGGATAACAGTGGCCAGATCTGACTCCAGAGGGAAAGGTTGCAGCCTTCTCACTAGATGGAGCGGATGAAAAGCACTCCTGATCACTGCTGCAACCAGAAACTCCAGGCACAGCGATGAATCCAGGAGTGCCCCATGGCTGCAAACCCGAGAATCAATAAGCCTGCATCCCACCAAAAATGGACATCCCTGCTCCCCTCAGGTCACAGGGCCAGCCAACAATCATCACTTAAGTCTGCAGTTTCAACTGGCTCACCCTGATCCAGTCCCCAACAGCAGCCAGGCCCTGGGTAAGCACAAAGACCTAAGGACCCAGTTGGATGAATATGAAATCTAGATGGCACCAAATCCAAATTCATAAGTAATCATGCCCAGCACCAGGGCATAAAATTTCAGATCAACTCCAGGAGCCAAAAAAAAAAAGGAAGAAATTCAGTTGCCAGACCTTATCCTGATATTAAACCATTCTTGCCCCCATTACACCCCTGAACCAGTCGCTAGCCTGAGTTTTCTGGGTGCCAATGGCTCCCAGGCACCTGCAAATTTCACACCCTGCCCAGCAGCACTCAAGAGAAGTCCCACACACACTTGTCAGGTCCCACAGTTGTCTCAACACTACCTCATGGTCAACTGTATAAAAGACTACTGAAAGATCTACTAAGATGCCCCAATTCAGCCTCACGGCCTAGATCATACACCAGGGCCACATGGTCTCTGTGCTATTACCCAGGATGAAAGACCGATTGACATAAGTCCAGCAATAAGATAGCATCCATATATACCTGAAGCTACAGGGTGATCGCCCATTCAATGAACCCTTCCCCAAAAGGGGAGGGTTCTGCTCCTGCCACAGTGTCTGCAAAGTGCCATTCAGAAGAACTGTTCTGGGTAGTAAGTGACCTGGTGAATTCAAGCTTGAGTTTTTCACTGATTGTGACAAATTAGCAAACATAAATTGCAAACATGTGAATCCCTCAGCTGTACATTTGGGCAATTTGAGTTGTGCTGCATTTCCACAATTTCAGCCTCCTTCTCAGCTCTCTCCAAGCCATCCCCACCAAAAGGATGGGCAAGGGAGTGGATCCTATTAACAAATAGGGCTGGTAATATTTAGGGCTGAAACAAGATTTCATCAAAATCCCAGTTCCCAATACCATCTCAGTTGAGTCGAGAACCTCTTGATTATGTCCCGACTGACATTTCATTTATCAAATTTACCAACTTTCCACTTACCAAGATCCTGTTTACCACTTTGTCATTCATTTCAAATACCAAGACATAATACTGATACAGTACTGCATTTCTTGCACTCCATATGCCTCTTGTCCATCCCTTGTACATCCTTGTCACTCATCAGCTGGTATGCGGATTCCTTTACTAATCTACAATCCAGTTGGTCAAAGCAAAGGAAACAACACAGAATAACAATTCTGATTGGAGACACTGGAGTGGAGGTTAAGGGGTGGGCTATTTGCACAACGATTGGCTCAGAAACGCAGAAACAACGGACCCAGGAGCAAAATTGCTACCCACAGCACAATATAGTAAGCACTCAGTAAATGGATGGTATCCAGTAAATGGCAAGTTGAAAGTCAGTAAATCAGGATGGTATCTTGTGGTATTGCAAGAATCGAGAAGTTGCACTGGTATAAGGAAACAGGAAATCAATCCCGGTTCCTGATATGGCAAAATTTCTTGTGAGTAGCAATTTAGCTGCTCATTTCAGCCCTAAATATTGCTTGTTATGCAAACACTTTCCCATTTCTAAAACACACCTGCCCTTTTGTAATATACTCAGATTTATGAATATGTAATATATTCAATCTATTAATTGAAAGCTATGGCACACAAAAAGGTATAGACACCGGTCACGATCTCACAGCAAGTCCATGGCAAAATCTCTATCCACTTGAACCACAGTACCACCTCCAACCAAAGACGTATCAGTGGCCGCAATCCCGCACGGGATCCACGTGAGATTCGCATAGATCCCACACGGGATCCATGTGGCACAATGCAAGCCCTATGGAGTTGTGTGTGGTTTGCATGCATGTGCGCACACACAGGATGCGCTCAGTGTGTGCACCCCCTACTGTCTATAGCCTGCTGCCATAGGCCTTTTTTTACATGGACCGGGGTGGGGGGTGGGGTGCCCACTGGGAGTGTGTGCGCTCCATTCTGTTGGAGGACTCCGTGGGTGCATGACAGGTGTTGGTGGGTGTGCGGCGGGAGCACGCAAGCACCAACACCCGCCGCCAGTGGTGTTTACATGGGTGCACCCCCATCGCCCCACCTGCCAGTGGCCATATACACGGACTGCCCCACCGCACACCCGTCTGAACACCGAGAGGCTGGGAGGGGGCCCATCCATGTAAAAACGGCCATAGTTAATTTCAAGTAATCTATATTACATGTAAACTCCTAGCAAAGTTTTTACAATTTATCAATAACTATAAACTGTTACGGATTTCAGCAAAATTTGACTTAAAGTCAAATTGTTGGGAGATAGTTAATCCAAATAATTTGATCTTTTTTAATCCAAAGAATTTGTACAAAAAATGGTCTTTGAAACTCTTTTGGTATGATCTAAAAACTACTTACTCTGCAGCAGTAACACTGAAGACTTAGACTTCAATGGAACTACTCTGGAGTAAGTGGTTTGTGGATTGGGAACTTTTAAATAAGACCAAACCTCAGGAAGCAGTTTACTATTCTCCTATATTATTTTGAAATGCTAACAATATTTTCAGATGCTAACATTACAAATTCTACCCTTCATCTTGTTATACATGTTTATTTGTAGTATTAATTTGGGCTTTATATCATCACTCACAAAAAAGCAGCAAAACACATTTCCCACAGTGTCTCTCTCTAAAACGGGCATGGTTTAAAGAAGTAGGCTGCACTGTTGTAGCAAATGGTAAACTGCACTGTCCTAGTAGTGAGAATATGCCAAATGAATGGACACACTCTTCAGCTATGTACCCAGTAAGGGAGGAGTGGAACTATCTTCCTGAACTTTAAAAAAAACAAAAACAAAACAAAACACATGCTGGAATTAAATAATCCGAACCGTAAACCGCCTTTTTCTTGTATCCTAGATTGGCTCCAATAAGATGCCCCCCAGTACTGCTGTTAATACACAGAGGTCACCCACACGGAGAGCAGCTGCTCCGTTCTAGGTAAGAGTAGGACTATAAAACCTTCCGTCTGTTGCTCCTTTTAAGTCGACCGCTTTTTAAGGTAGAAATTACTTCATTAAACAAAAAAAAGTAAAATTAGTCTTAGAAGTTTTCATAACCTTCATAATACTGTTCAAAGCCTGGCACAAAAATTAACAGGAACTGCTAGATGTAAACCAAATGTTCTTTGGTTTAATATAAGTGCAAACAACAATAATGATGGTAAAATGGAGAAAGAAAAACAACAAAATTCAGAGGCCCATAGGAAAACAACAAGTTTCAAAAGCCCAACATTTCGCCAGTAGACCTGGCTTCCTCAGGGACTGTTATAAATTTCCTATCTTCTAGGGGTAAGATAAAAATGTAGACAGATCTGAAAGGGACAGCATACATAAACAATTTGAAAAGTGAACATATAATACACTTAATATACAATATTTTATATCATTGAACCAAAGAGTTCAAAAGGCCAAACAAAATGTAGCAACCCCCATCCTAGGCTTTTTTGGGCCTTTGGCCAAGACCTCATATAACCACATAGGAAAGAATCTCTACATACTACATATAATTCTGATAGAATCGGACTGAGGTGTACCCTCAAAGCAATGCTGAGTAGGCTGCCTATGTCTTTAGCAGAATATAGCCGCAGCTGGAAAGCTAACGATAATGACCTTATCAGGTGGTTGATTTACAAAATGTAAATAAGCGTCTATTCTTTTCAGAAACGGGTGCCGAACCGGCTAATCCCAGCAGATATACATCAGTAAACGGGGGGAGGGGAGGAGGGGAGAAGTCCCCCCCCTTGTTACTGATGTATATCTGCTGTGTTTTAGAAGGTTCTGGGATTAGCCGGTTCGGCACCAGTTTCTGAAAAAAATAGACGCTTATTTACATTTTGTAAATCAGCCACATAAGGTCATTATCGTTAACTTTCCAGCTGAGGGTACATCTCAGTCTGATTCTATCAGAATTACATGTAGTATATAGAGACTCTTTCCTATGAGGTTACATGAGGTCTCAGCCAAAGGCCCAAAAAAGCCTATTATATGTTCACTTTTCAAATTGTTTATGTATGTTTTCCCTTTCAGATCTGTCTACATTGTTATCTTACCCCTAGAAGACAGGAAATTTATAACCGCCCCTGAGAAAGCCAGGTCTACTGGTGAAACGTTGGGCTTTTGAAACTTCTTGGTTTCCTATGCGCTTCTGGATTTTGTTGGTTTTCTTTCTCCATTTTACCATCGTTATTGTTGTTTGCACTTATATTAAACATCTGGTTTACATCTAGCAGTTGGTTTACATCTAGCAGTTGTATTAGATTTGATTATACTGCTACGTTATACCTATCTATTGTGTACAAAAATTAACAGGCCCATGATAACACTAACCCCCCCAAAGGCACATCACTGAAAGGTTAGTAAATTAGCATGTATACAGCACTGGTGCTATTCATGAGCAGAACTAGCATTTGGAGTGACTATGAATTATGTTATGTTCTGCTATGTATAACAGTCCATCACTCCCAAGATCAAGGAAACCAAACTTTGTATTAAAGCTTAGGAAATAAAATAAGCTTTAGTTTTGTAGTAAGTAGGGATACAAGCTTTAAGCTTGTGCTTATCATATCCTATATGTTAAAATATACAACATTTGGAATTAAACATACTAAATTATTGACTGGTTACAGCCTCTACAAGACAAAAAAAAAAAAAAAAAAAATCAACACTAGAATTACTGCTGGCAAAATTTACAATGATCAGATTAGCATGATCTCCAAGGCCAGCATTCAAATGATCTAACCAATTCATAAACAATTTGTTTGCAAAAAGATTAACTTGGTTTTACTTTGCCTTGATTTCAGACTTCATGTGCTGCACACAGATGGCGATAATTTGTTTGTAATCAAAGTGATTGATTTTTTTAAAAAAAATATTATTTAAAAATAATAGCATGATAACAGCACCACAGGTTTCATAGCAGATCAGGACACTGGATTCACTGGTGAGCAGGGACTGTTACAAGGGCTTCCTCAGGAGGTCTTGAAATGTCTACATTCTGTATAATAATAAAAATACAGAGGAGAAAATTTATCATGAAGCCATACCAATCAGCTTCCTTCAAAAGCACAGAGCTGCATTTGTTTATTAAATAAGTTCTATCAACAACCAAAAATTCAACACAGTATTAGCTTTTTTAAGTGTACTACTACATATAGCAAGGCTACACATATTAAATGCCTCTTATCAGTATATATACGTATATGTTACACATTTCCTTAACTTAAAATGTATCTCTAATTTAGAACTTACAGGTATGCTCAACTTGCTTTGAAGTAAAGCACACACCTATAAGTTGAACATGCCTGTTGGGGCTATATGCTTGGCATTTGTTCAATATAAGTTCTAAACTAGAGACACATTTTTATTCCCACATTTATATATTTATGATGTCACCTAACTCCATTAGGCACTTCTGAAATTTTACATGTGGCCTGCCAGTTAACGTACAAATTAAAATGCCAAATCTAGCGAGTTATGACAAAATTCATTGCCAACACTAAAAGCCCAAATTCCACAGTGCTTTGAGAAGTAGGTTGCCCACAGAAGACCCATGGGTAGAACTCCACTTAGTTTGCAGAAGTTGGACATTAATGCCATACACGACCCAGCAAATAATTTGAAGGGAAAAAACAAAACTAGCTGACAACCATTATGATACTTTCATCCATGCACAGCAATCTGCTAAATGGAAGTTCAAAATAAGTATCATCCAATTCAGACTCAAAAGGGTGTCATAGCCCACTGGAGTTCATGCTGACTGTGCAACCCCCACTCACGTGGTTAGCATGTCCAGCCTAATAAACAGGCAGCCCCCTGCATATATTTCATGCGCATGCAGGCAGCCCCCACTGGCAGCACCAGTGAGAGGAAAGCAGAGAGAACGGCAGGAAGTGGTTGCTCCTCGGCCGCTCTAGGATTTTTACCCGCAACTCTATGGTGGTGGCTGACCTGTAAGCACAGAGGTGCTGCACAAAACCCAATTGATGGGATGCACACACCTAAGCGTACATTAGCCTACACGGGGGGTTCCACATTCTCCAAGACCCCACTGTGAGTGGGGGCTGTGTGGCTGGTGACCATGTGGCCAGTGAAGGCAAACATCTGATAAATGAGGAGGTGGGCACCCACCTTTCTTAATGCCCAAATAGTTGCTAACCTAGTATTCTCCTTACTTATGTTTAAACAGATTTTGAAAACCTGCCATTACGTCCATTTAAAAATATCAACATAAATTAAAGCAACAAAACTCCTAAAGTACATTTTCCATTTAGAAACATTTTGCACTGGGGTAAGATATTTCCTCACATTTCATCACATTTTAAAGGCCATGTGAAAAATCACAGTATTTGTTTTATATATATACAATAGTAAGAGATGAATGAACTTAATTCAAAATTATTTGTAAAATTATTAACCGACCTATATCTAATTTATCAATCAGCAGCCTGGTTCTCGCAGTGTTGACTTCGAAGATCAGAACCAAAAGGTACCTCTTATGAAAACACTACACAAGGATATGCTTGCAAGAACAGGGTCCAAATTATAAGTAAAGACTAGGGAATTTTACTCCGTGCAAAAAGTTAGCTTTCTGAAAGGAAGCTGCAAGCTATATATAATGCACACAAACTATTCAGATAGTTTCATGAAGGGAGCACTTCTAAAATGGAGAGAAAATAATAAAATTCCTCCTTAGTCCTATTAAGACAAAGACTAAAGTGATTAAAACACGGAGGCAGTTGTGCATAATCAGTATTCTCCATTTCCCCCCCAGATACATTAATTTTTATAAGAACTTAGGAGGATGGGGAGGTATACTTCTTCCCCAAACCCCCTTCTTTAAAAAACAAAAATGATATGCTCTTGTAGGATTTAATTTAATTAATACTCTGTTTAATCATAGATTAACTATTTTATATTTTCAATTACCACTTGCATATCTACCTGCATCAACAAAAGCCACTAAAACTTTCACATCTTGAGGCAAAATAATGGTTTGTCAGTGCATCGGAATGAGGCAAGGACAATAGAGATGGATTTAAAATGGCCGCACTCTTTATTCAAATTGGAATTATGAATCAAACAGGTGGGGGTAATTGCCCTAATGGCAATTCAGGTCCAGTGCCACTAACCCAAATTATTTACTTAACCACAACAACTAGTGGGGATGGCCTGGATGTGCCCTCCAATGCCATCCCAAATTGGTTACTTCAAACGTCTCCCCTCAGGCATAGGCTGACTGCCGTCGCCCAAGGGGACAGTGTCCTTTCGGACGGAAGTAAGGAATTGGGGTTCCACCAGCTTGGGGACCATGCATGTCTCTGCCTGCCGTATGCTAGGCATCCCTCCCAGGGAGGCTAACCCTGGTGCTGGCCGTGCCCTTCCGGTGCACCTGATCTTTGCCTCCCCATCTCTTATGGAGATGACGTCTCAAACTATTTATTTCTTATCCAAACTTCGCTACAGCACTGTACCCCTGCCACTAAGGGACCACCTTTGATTACAACAGACAAGCCCACCCCCCACCCCGCCCCTGACTCATACTTCCAACAACTCAACCAAACAGGCCTTTAACATGGCCAAATAACTGTCGTTCCCCGCCGGGGACAGGCGGACACCATCAGGGCAATAAAACTCGGGTGTCCTGAACGTGATCGCAGAATGAGCCACCGTTCAACCGCCCCTCTCTCTCACCCACCTCTCTGTTGATCTTGCGCCTCGTTCGGTCTACCTTCCTCGGACTGAAGGCGCCCTTCCATTTCAGCCACCCCACCAATTCAGTCCATACGATGGTTATTCCCGGGAAAAGTCTTTCCACCTCAAGGAGGGCAGATTTCATTTACACAATTAGCCTAACCACAATTTTTTGCAACAAATCGTTCTCGCCCAAGTGGATTACCACCACCTCCGGCGAGGACCCCCTTGCCTCGTTCCCAAGGACATGAAGCAGCTGGTGCTACTTCATCCCGCTGCGGCCGATCCACCATATCACGGCCCTGGATGATAAACCCAGTTGCGAACCCCAGGATGACTGCCCGGCTGCTTTTTTTGCCCACCGCACAAGACTGCGGCCAGCTATCCAGATTATACGTCTACCTGGGAATCACGCCAGACCTAGGTGCATGGACAAAACACAAGGTTACTCGGGGAAACTCCTTACATAAGTTCTGTAGGCCCGTGATCACCACCGCCCAACAGCCCCGATGCCCTCCTCTGGCACACCAGCTGAAGCTGCAAAGGAGGCCACTCCAATCCTAAATGAATGCAATCCATACTCATGAGCAGGAAGGCCCAAACAGGCCAGAACCTGCCGGAGGACAGCGGTGAATTGGTGTCTAGTCACTGGGGCACAATTTGCGTAACAAAATAGCATCCTCCTCATTGGTGGGCGAACTCTAAAGTACTCACTCATGGCCTGGACCGGGCATAGGTCGGGAGATCCCGGCCTAGCCAAAGTCACTACCTGCCTCCTACCCTGTTGGTCGGTCTTAGAGTGCCTCAACTTAAGGTAAATGGCCTGATCTTCAACCTGAATATCCTCTATCGTTATGACTCGGCTCAAATCGTCCCCTAATGATTCCGACACCACCTCGCTCACTCAAAATGCCCCCAAAAGGGCTATCTTTAATGCTGTGGCGAAAAGTGTCACCTCGAACGCACTGAAACGTAACCTGGGGAGGGAATCACAGAGCCTAACGAGGAGGGAGGGGGTGACTGGAACCCTGGAATCTCTCTCCCTGTGACTTTCTCGTGTCCAACTCTCCAGCATTTTATGAACAAAGAACGCCCCATCCGGTGGAGTATGCCGAGCTAGCCAACTCATGAAACTCAATGCTGACAATTTGCTGGCAATGGTGCCCACTGCCACACCCCGCCGGCCTGAGGGACACTGCAAACTGGAGTATTTGCCCCTCGTAAATCCCACCACTGGGATGCCCTGAATTCCTGAAATTCTGTAAAAGAACGGTTATAAGCGGTGCGGGTTTGCACAGCTATGGAACCTTGAATAATGCTGTATAATTCTAAGATCCAAGGCTCCACATATCCGGTGGAAGGGGATCCAGTGTCCGTCTGGCTCCAGGGACCAAGGAGCGGAAGCGCTCCATCTGGAAGCAAGAAAGGGCATCAACTCCGCTGTTATTCACTCCAGGAACGTGTTTGGCGAGAAATAAGATATTATGGTGCGAACACATTAATACGACTTTGACGCTGGGTTGGGGGAATTAGGTGGAGAGTGTGAGGTGACGGAGACCCTGTCTGGTTCAACTTGTGGGGGGAGTTTCAGGAAGTGACGCCAGTCGATGCGGTGGATGTCTTGGGGTCTGAGAGAGCCACCAGTTGTGAACTTTATCCGTGCCCATCCTGGCTGGTGAATGTCTCCAGGGAAACGTTGGGGACAGTGCTGGCGAGGGTGGTCAATGCGTCCCTGCAGCAGGGGAGGCTGTCGCCTAGCCTCAAGGAGGCTGTGGTGCATCCCCTGCTGAAGAAGCCATCGTTGGATGTGGACGCACTCGCCAGCTACCGACCTGTCTCTAACCTTCCCTTTTTAGGGAAGGTTATTGAGCGGGCAGTGGCGCTCCAGCTCCAGGGTCATCTAGATAACATCGGGCTCCTTGACCCTTTTCAATCTGGGTTCCGCCCCGGCTATGGCACCGAGACGGCGTTGGTGGCCTTGGTGGACGACCTCCGCCGGGAGATGGACGCAGGATGTTCGACATTTCTCATCCTGCTAGATCTCTCGGCCGCTTTTGACACCGTGGACCATGGGCTGCTGTTGAGACGGCTGCGTGACCTGGGGGGTCTGGACGGGACTGTTCTTGAATGGTTCCGCTCATTCCTCTCGGGGAGAAGCCAGCGGGTAGTGTTGGGAGCTGAAACATCTTGCCCCCGCGCTTTATCCTGCGGCGTTCCGCAGGGTTCCATTCTGTCTCCATTATTATTTAATGTTTATATGCAGCCCTTGAGGGAGGTCGTGAGAGGGTTCAGGGTGCGATGTCACCAATATGCTGATGATACTCAGCTGTACCTCTCTTTTTCAGCTGACCCAGACCCTGCTGTCTCATTGCTAACCCAGTGTCTGGAGGCCGTGGCGGAATGGATACGGCAGAGCAGACTGAAGCTCAACCCCGATAAGACGGAGGGGACGGTGGTGGGGAGAGTGAGGGAGGTGTCGATCCCCCTGATTGGCGGTGTTCGCCCTCCTATAGCTCAGCAGGTTCGGAGTCTGGGGGTGATATTGGATGCAGATCTCCGCCTGGATTGACAGGTGGAGGTGGTGGCGAAGGCTGCCTTCTGCCAGTTATATCTGGTCCGGAGGCTGCGCCTGTACGTCTCCGGCCTGGACCTGGCCTCCCTCGTCCATGCCTTCGTCACCTTGAGGCTGGACTACTGCAATGCATTCTATGTGGGGCTGCCCTTGTTCCTGGTTTGGAGGCTGCAGCTAGTGCAGAATGCGGCGGCCCGGCTCCTGTTGGGGACGGGTCGCCTGGATCACATAACACCTGTGCTCCAGACTCTGCACTAGTTGCCAATAGCATGCCGAGCCAGGTTCAAGGTATTGGTATTGATCTATAAGGCCCTCCACAGTCCGGGCTCCTTGTACCTCAGGGGCCATGTCACACTCTATGCCCCAGAGCAGCTCCTTTGGTCTGCCGGGGGTGCCTTCTTGGAGGTCCCCCGTGTCAAGCAGGGGGTCACAATGGAGAGGGCATTCTCGGTGGCCAAGCCGCACCTTTGGAATTCCCTCCCAGAGGAAGATCACCTGGCCCCAAGCCTTTTAGCATTCCGGCAAGTTTGTAAAACCTGGCTGTTCACCCAGGCCTTTG
This sequence comes from Sphenodon punctatus, assembly GCA_003113815.1. NCBI lineage: Eukaryota > Metazoa > Chordata > Lepidosauria > Sphenodontia > Sphenodontidae > Sphenodon > Sphenodon punctatus. The sequence continues at coordinate 7,522,233 of QEPC01011255.1, read as the reverse complement.
GGGAGGGGGGGTTAGGGGTTTTTAATCTCCTCCTACCCTTATTTATTGTTTTACTGTGTGCCTAACCCTGTTTTAATATTATTATGATTGTTTTAAATTTTATACAATTGTATTTTCATGTTTTAAAAATTGTTAGCCATCCCAAGCTGTTTTCAGGAGGGGCGGGATATAAATCGATTAAATAAATAAATAAATAAAATACAAATGCCCTAACCAACTTCATCACTCTGGGCGATTTGGACGACATTGAGTTGACCATGTGCACTACTGCCATGTTGTCACACAAGAAAACAATGGAGTGGTCCGCGAATTCGTCAGCCCAGAGCTGCACGGCCACTATTATTGGGAACAATTCCAGGAACGTAAGATCCCTGGTTATACCCTGAACCCGCCATTCCTCAGGCCATGGGGTGGCGCACCACCGCTGCCAAAAATACACCCCAAATCCTAAGCCACCAGCAGCGTCTGAATGAACCTGCAACTCGGCTTCCAACAGGAGGTCTTCCCTCCAAAAACTAACCCCGTTGTAATCCTCCAAGAAGGCTGCCCACATCCGGAGGTCCTCCATCTTCCGTGTAGCCCGAATATAATAGTGAGGCAGGGGATCACCCCATAACTGTGCATACAGGCGGGACAAAAATGCCCTCCCCGGGGCCACCACCCTGCAGGCAAAGTTCAAACTCCCTATCAAAGATTGCAATTCCCTGACGGTGACCTTCACTGCCGTCAAACAGGCAGCCACCTTGGACTTCAAGGTAATGATCTTCTTCTCTGGGAGGCGAGACACCCCACTGACTGTGTCCAATTCGATACCCAGATAAGTGATTGTGGTGTCCGGCCCCTCCATTTTTTCCGGGGCAAGAGGGATTCCCAATTCGTCTGCCACCTTCTGGAAGGTCTCCATCAGTCCAACACATTACTGGGTCCATGCCCGGCCAATAAAGAGGAAATCATCCAGATATTTCTTGACTCCCCCTTTTGCCCGCTGCCTCACCACCCATTCCACCAGGGAGCTAAAACACTCGAAGGTGGAACAAGGAATAGAACACCCCATGGGCATCATCCAGTCGAAATAAAATTGTCCCTGAAATTGGAAACCCAAAAGGTGAAAACTATCCGGGTGAACGGGCAGCAGGCGAAAGGCCGATTTAATATCGCACTTAGCTAAGAGTGCGCACCAGCCGGCTCTCTTCACTGCTTGAACTACCATATCAAAAGGAACACTGGACTGATGTGATGGCTCCCTCGGCGTGGCGTCATTGACCGACCTCCCCCGGGGGTAGGATAGGTGATGTATCATCCGGTATTTCCCCGGGGCTTTCTTTGGTACTATTCCCAATGGTGAAACCACAAAATCCGCCATGGGGGGGGGGGGGCAACAAACGGACCTACTACCCTACCGTCGCTAACTTCCTTGTCCGCCTTCACCCTAACTACCTGTTCCATTCCTGCTACCAATTTCAAATTGGGAGGAGGCACCTTTCGGGGTGTAACGTCTCGAGCAGGGATTCTAAAACCGTTCCTAAAACCTACAACACTTCTCCTCTGTCTGGATGATCTCTTAATGCCCTTTCCAATTCCCCGACCTTAACCGGAGTTGGGGCTCTTTGCATTACTACCTCCCGGGGGGGCCACCCTGTCCGCTCTTCCCCTGCAACGGCAGGTTGTTCCTACCCTTAAATCCTGACTGTCGTCCTTTAGTGCAGGCTGTTGTAGCATGACTACTCCCACATATGGCACACGCATGTCTATACCTACACTCGACTCGCCCACACCTGCCCAAGCGGGCAAACTCCCAGTACTGGGCAGCTCCCGGATACTGGGCCTTCCAGCCCTCGCTCCGAAAGGGGTCATTTGACGGCGCCACCCCTCCCTGTGTCAGTACATGCCCGCAATCTGTCTGAGGGGCGTTAGTGCTGCCATTCATACTGTTGAGCCATAAGTCCTGGGCATGCGTGTCCCACCTTAAACCTGGGGTATAGGAAGCCCTGTGCCTAAAAGCCTCGTCATACCTTAACCATGCCCCCGATAAACCGGTGTCGTAGGCACAGCGGATTATATCCGCATACTTCATCAGTGCATACGCACGGTCAGGGTAGGCCTGCACTATGACTTCCTAGTATATGGCCCACCCGAGCGTCCAATTGACCCAGTTACAGTCCACCTTTGGGCACTTGAACCGTTCCTTATCCTTCCCTCCTTCCTTGGCATTAGGGTCAGGCACAGGGTCCGTGAACAAAAGTGTAAAAATGTCAACGTACTCCCCCTTCCAGATCTTTTCCCGAGTGGGTTGAGCAGGTGAGCGCCTATCGGGGCAGAGACATCACATATCCCCCACCCACTCGAGAGGCTGGGGCGGGCTAGTTGCCCCAGGGAGCACCCCGCCCATATTCAAAGCCTGCGCCCACACCTGAAGGGCTGGTGCTCCATACGAGCCCACTCCCCTCACCACCGCCGGGGGAGGGACAATAGGGCCTGGAGCGGAGACCCAGGACCCCACTCCCCCCCACTGCTGCTGGAGGAGGGCCAAAAGGGCCTGGAGCAGGGACCCAAGACCCATTCCACCAGAGTCATGGGGACTCGCTCGGCACCACCCCTTGTAAAGCCCCCCCGGTTGCCCAGGGGTAAATCCTGCAGGCGCAGCGCCCACTGTCACCCTGGGGTAGGTGAAACCAGCCCACTGTGCTTGCCCAGCTGGGCCACAGTGTTGCGATCCCTGTTAATAACCCGCCAGGCTTTCACCCCCCTCCAAGGGGTCCTGCATACCTCCCTGCAGCTGATGTCCTTGGTACGGTACCGGTGGCAGCTGGTAACCCTGGGCCATAGTCTGCAATCCTTGCTCCAAAGCTGCGATCCTTTGCAGCGCTTCTTGCATCCCTGGTGCTGTCGGGTCATCCTCCGCATCTTGCCTCCCTTGGTCCCCCTGGCTGTTCCCGACAAGAAAATTGGGGTGCTCCCCTGCCCCACCGACCTCCTGCTGTGGAGGTGGCAGGGGGAGGGAAACCTGAACCCCTGCAGGAGATGGGGCCCCCCCTCGGTAACCCCACTTGGTTCTTGCAGTTCCCCAGGCCTGAGTTGTTAGGGGGCTGCCCCCTCTCGATACCTGGGTGGGGGGACGATGACACATCCTCCCCTTCTCAGGGATACTGGTGCCGGGCTTCCCACCCTTGGGCCACTGCCTGCCCCTGCCCCGCCTGGCCGTGCGCAGGCCCAACTGCCATGTGGCTCACCCCCATCCCATGGGGCACTGACTCCACCACTCCTGCCCCACTAGGCATTGATTCCGCCACCCACCCCCCGCCATGGGATAGCAGCTCCATGCCGCGGGTTGGCTCGCCCAACCAGGTCTTTCTCCCCATAAAGGGGGAGGGGCGTACCCCATTCCTCCTTCCAGGGGCGCAGTAGCACCGCTCTGGCCATAGTCCCATGCTAATTGAGATCCCACAGCCCCGCTCGCTGAGGCCACGTTACCTGCCCGTGCAGGAAGGGTTCCCGGCAAGCTACCCCCCGGGGGCTGCCCCTGCAATGCACCTGCCACGTGGCCTATCCCGGTGGTGTATGACAGAGCCGGCATGCCCCCCCCCCCCCCGCCGTGCACTGCCGCCATGCGTTCCATTAAGGCTTCGCAGTCAGCGAGCCTATTCTGCATGGCCCCTAGCACTGATGCGGCTGCTCTCCCAGCCGGGTGAGGCCGCGTCCCCGCCTCCGGTGACAGCAAGCCATCTCCTACCGCTGGTGGCTGGAGCTCCTCCGCTGCCCCGTGCACTGTCTCGGTCTTTTTGTGTGTTTCTTTGCCTTCACCCTCCCCATCTCAAAACCGTGAATGTGGATGGGTGAAGCGCAGGAAAACGTTGTGGCTTGCTCAAAGCACTCCAAAGTCCGAATGGGCTGGAGGAAACGTAGCGGGCGGGAAGGCCCTTCCCAACAAAGGAGGAGGGGTCTCGAAGCCCGCACCCACCTACTGGCTACAGACCCTGTTGCCGGGCAGCCTCAGCCGGGCTGCCATCTCTTCCCACCGCGGCCCGTCTCTCTGCCCTGCAACTTCCCCGCTACAGCCGTCTGCTGCAACAGGAGGAGTTACTGCCAATCCCCTTAGCCTCATTCCCCAGGGAGCGCGACAACAGCCCCTGGTGGCCGCCTTCTAAGGCTGGCCAAGGGGCCTTGTTTAATTAAAAAGGACTAATTCTAGAAGACAGAGATACAAACTACTTTCTGTAAACACTCAATGTAGTTTAGGAAAGCAATAATAATAAAATATATTGGCTTAATCTAACAACTGGTGAACACCTACAACATTCCAATGACTGATGTCGCTGCAGCTGCTCAGTCTCGTGAATCAGACACAATACTTGCTGTTAACGGCAATCATTATTTTTGTAATATATTCACTATTTTAGAGAGCATCCCTAAAAGTTTAAACACTTTATAGAGGGGCACCAAACTTGAAGTAAGTGCAACCCAATGCCATAAGAGCAGACACACCTGGCAGAATCCTCTCTGCCACCATTTTGGTTATCCACTGGCTATTATGAACCCTTCGCTATGACGAACAGAAGGATTAGGTCCCAAAATGTCTGCTGTAGCAAGGGGGAGCCATACACGTTTACATATTTGCTCCCTGGACCAGTTCTATGAGTAGGTTTTTTTTATTCTCTGAGTAAGTTTTCCTTTTCCAAATGGTTGCCTCCTTAATTCAAGTATTCTGAAGCTTGACAACTGGTCTTTTGCAGCAAAGGAGTGGACACAGACGCCATTTAGTCTGCTGTCTTATTCCACCAGAAGGAGGTAATTGTAAGTAATATGGGGCACCCCTTTAGAGAGCTGTAGACTTTTTTTTTAAAAAAGTAGAAATCTTATTTTTACAGATTTATGAACATTTATCTGCTAATGTAACATTTATTCTAGAAAAGGGAAAAAATTGCTGTTTGAGTATCAACATATATAGCCTCCTCTACCTCAAATATCAGACTCATACCCTGATAATCAGTTTGCCCCCTTCATTGTGTGCTTAGAAAAGACTCCGCAAACACTGCTCCTGTTTTTTTTCCTCTTTAGAAGAATTTAAATTCCCAGAACACTTTACTAAAAAAAACGGGTGTTCCACATTCCAGCTTTCTTTGTAGTGCTATTTTCTGGATGTCTGCCACTCTTTACTAAAAGGCAACAGGCGTACAATTTGAGAAGGATTTGGGCAACTTTATGTCAAAGATGCTATGCAATGGTCCTCTGTTCTCAGTCATAAGACATGAAGCATTAAAAAAAAATATTTAAAAACTGTTTGAAAATGGTTAAGACATCCTGTTAACAACATGACTAGACTGCTATCCAAGACAGCAAGAGCATAACATTTAAGCATGCTGTAAAACAATGGGGTTTATCAGCAGCTCATCATCCTCTCTGTAGGGGCCTGCATAACATGTAACATCACTGAAAATTACTTGCAAATAAGGATACCATAAGATAGGGGGAAATATCACATCTATTGTACTTGTTCAGTGTAGCATCCACTGAGGAAAATAAAACATACTCCCAGAAAGTATCCCAATTTATTTTAACCTACTCCTATTTCATATTTCCAAATATATCATGACCACACTAGCCACAAGTGGACTAGGTAGGAAGTTTAACAAAATGAAATAAATGAAGTAAAAGAAGAGATGAAAACAGCAAAGGCATAATAATAATAATAAAAAAGCATTTGGAAGCATTTGACTATAAACCACACTGTCAGCATCTCCAAACAAAAAGGGATTTCTTGCAAAGACAAGTAACAGTTAAGAACAAAACTCATTACAAAGAGCCACTTATAGACAAGTACATAAAATGCTACATGTTCATTATGCATTAACGCATGTATGCATAGTCAGTATAATTAAACTGTATTTCTTTTTACTGTAGACGCACATCATCTGTGACCATGACAGTCACACACCATCACAAATCTCCGTATTTCCCAGGTTATGACATATGTTTTATATTGCATTTGTGCAAGTGAGCTATGAGCTAGTATTCTTTGAACAGTTTGCCTTTATAAAGTCTCTCAAAGTAAACTAGCTAACTTGAAAAAATTAGCAGCAGAAGTATGGAATGGTGTAGGGCGCTAAGAACTTTTACTGCAACAAATGACAGTAAGTTCTTGTACTTTAGTACAGTATAAGAGCTTTGAGGAGGAATGTGATCACCACAAAAACACTGAACAAAATATTACAGAACCACACAACACTGCATACTCCAATACACACAGTGAAGCAACTCCTATGTGCTTAACTTCGTAAACCTGTTTACATATTACACATCTCTGGAGTGTGACCTGTGGGGTAGATGGGGAAGAACAGGGACACCTTTTTATTTAAAAACAAAAAAATAGAAAATGAGAGAGAAAGAAAAAGCTACTAATCAAAAGTCCTGACGTTTTTCCTACAACGTATTCTGATCCTTTCTAGAAAGTGAATACCAAAAACCTTTACAGATTCCTGCTTCCCAGGAAACCGCCACAAGCATCTCTTCCAGCACAAGCCTAGAACACTTGCTACTCCACCATCATTGCCCACCAAGGGATCAATACTGTGAACTGATCACAAGCATTACCTTCACTGCATCCTGGAGAGAAGAGTTCTGAACACACTTCTGCTCTGTGCCCATTCTACATGGCATTCCTGCTTTTGCTAACACTGACAGAACTGCACTGAGCCTGGGCCAACTGAGAACTACTGGAAATTAGGGATGGGCGAACAGAACGTGGTTCGGATGTTCGGTCCGAAACCCAAGTTCGGGGTCGGCTGTTCGGTTCAGCAGAGTTCGGTTCGACCAAACTTGGCCGAACAGCCGAAAACAGCGCTATCAATACCGAAACCAAATTCAATTTTTTTTTCCGGTATTGGTAGCATTTCACCCTGAAACCTCCTCTGGTGCCAGGAAGTCTGCTCCTCAGCTGCCTCCCACTTCCAGTCACATTTTCCCCGCCTTCCAATCACGTTTTTCTGACCCCCAAACTAAGCCAAACTTTTCCGAACTGTCCGGCCGTTCAGTTCGGATGTTTGGTTCAGTCGTCCAAACAGGCCGAATTCAGCCCGAACGCCGAACTTCCGAACCGCGTTTGTACATCCCTACTGGAAATTCTCAGTATGGGTCCAGCCCTACATTCGGTCTCAGATTTTAAGGTAGTGACATTCAGGACTCCATCAATCCTGGCTGACAACACTCCTTCAGTAAAGGTGAATCAAAAAGTAGATTTCATATCCACAGATACTATTCACATTTTCAGGAAGCCATCCAAATAAAATTTGTAACCAAAAATGGATATTCTGCTTATTCAGTTTTTTAGCTTATTTTGGTTTTTCTTGGCACTAATAGCACTATTTGGCACTAATAGCACTAATGGTGTCAAAATGAACTAACTAAAATACCAAAAGGGGGGAAGGAGGTCTTAAACAAACAACAACCGCTCTTTGTTTGTTGGCTGCTTTGTCATAACCAACTTGGATGACTGGTTGCACCAACCTGAATAGTGCAAATTTGTCCAATGAATTTGTTTTGTTGGATATTTGATTCACCTCTCGCCTTCAGTAGAATAATTTTTGTCTAACTTAACACCTGATGGGCCCAGAAGGCCTCATTCCTGGCACTCCCACCACAATCACACCAACCTGCCAGTCCCTCCGGTATTGCCAGGCCATCACCACACATTGTCACTACCACACACACACACACCCCTTTCACAACAACCCTTAGCTTCCTATGTGGATTTTGTTGAACTCTCAACCTCAGGGTCAACTTGCTGGCTCAAACCTCTAGCCACCCACATGCCCCAATTTTCTGCAAATGGGGGTTGTTATGTCACACAAACTTAGTGATGTACCGCCGATGCATTTCCTCCACTTCCTTCAGCTGCCATTTTGATTGAGTATGCACTAACTAGAAAGGGAATCGTGGAGAACGGACTGCATTCAGAAGCCGGAGCAGCGGAGATGTAGGGAGGTTGATATATAAATATACACCAAACTTTCAATTTTGAATGAATAAGGCCGCTTTCAGACCTCCCTCCTCAACGCAATTTTGGCTGCAGGAGGGAATGCACAGCCAGGATATGTGTGGGGATCAGCCAGTCAGACCCCCCGCTCTCCATGTGGCTTTGCCGGAAGACACGCGCAGGGATGCAGAGCTAGATTTCTTGCTCTGCATCCCTGCGCGTGTCTGGCAGCAAAGCCGCGCTAGGGGGCTTTCAGACCAGCGGCACCCCACGCATATCCTGGCTGCGCATTCCCTCCCGCAGCCAAAATACGCGCAGGGTGGAAGGTCTGGAAGTGGCCTCAGTTTCCTTACTCTATTTCTCCTGAGGAAACTTATTCATTCAAAATTGAAAGTCTGGAATACCATACCTGAAAATACACCAGAACCGTATTATAAGGTATGAAAACGAAGAAACCCAGAACCTCTAACCCTCAAGCAACATCCAAATGAACCATGTATCAGTTACACACAAAGCTGCACATCTACTTGGTACGCAGATGTACAAAATGAGACTAACGGACAAAAGAATGAACTCAGTGAAACTGCAATACATGAGAATATTTGTACTGGAAAATATTCCTACCTCTGGTTTATCTCTGTGCGTGTTTACAGCTTCAATCTCCAGGAATATTGATTCTACCTTGCAACCTGTAGATAGAAATTACCTTCAAAACACTCATATTTCTATTTTTTTTAAAAAAAAAAACAAGAAAAAACCCCCACATTCACAAGAAGATATCTAATCTTGTTTTTAAAAAGCAATAAGGTTCTTTCCACCGACACAAATCCCACATAATCTATATTAGGAACTTCTTTGCTAAGTTCTTATTGTTCTTTTTTTTTAATGTATTTTATATTGTTATAATATAAATAATAAAATAAAAACCTAAGCATTAAAAATAGATAATTCAGCATACATACTATAAACTTAATAGAGGTTGAGGGAAGGGGGGAGCATGACATTATCTTGTTTCAGAATTCCTGGTATGACATGTTGTAGGAAACCAATCACATTCGCTCCCTCACAGCCCTCAGGAACCTCCATTAGTCTTAAGTTATTTCTACGAGAACAATTTTCCAGTTCATCTTGTTGTTTTGAGTTGATCTTTAATTTAAGAATAGCATTTTATTTTTAATTTCTACAATATCAATTCTGTTCTTATCTACACCATTTCACAGCATTGTAATGCAAGTTTTTATCTAGTTATGTCTGTAGAAAGCCCACGTATATCCCAAGAAATTATTTCTAGTTTCTCTGACAAAAACTGCCTCTGAGAGGCATTCTCTTAAGACACTAAAGAATGAGGCATCTCAGTTACAGCTGCAACCAGGTACCTGGCCGGTGCCCAACTTGCCCTGGTTGCATTTGGGCACCAACTGGTACCCAAATGTGATCCAATAAGTACACAATTCCCCAGGCCCTGGACTGACTCACCTCACCAGCCGAGCTGCTGCTGCTCTGGTCCAGACTCCTGGCTGTTCCCTGATTCTCCCTGGCCCATGTGCCACTCAGCTGGGCAGGAAACTTGCCCACTCTGCTTTTTCTGAGAGGGGAAAGCGAGACTGCTTCTTTCCATCTACATATATCCCCTAATGGGTCCCCCATTCCCAGGGGGCCCCAAAATGGAAAGCACAGTCCCCCAGGAAGGGGGGACCCATTAGAGGGGCACACATAGATGGGACAAGGTCTCCTTGCTCCCCCCGCCCTCCCAGCTCAGCTTTTTCTGAGGGGGAAGTTCCCCGCTCAACTGAGAAGTGCATGCGACAGGGAGCAGCCAGGAGTCCAGACCGGAGTAGCAGCAGCTCAGCCAGTAAGGGGAGTCAGCCCAGAGAGCTACGGGTGCTGGGATTGGTGTCTGGGGATGCTCCATTTTGGGGCACCAGGTACTTTGTCAGGTGCCCGCTAGAGGTGCCTGAACTTGTGGGTATGTGTGTATGCATATATATATTAAACAATAGATAGATTAGATAGATAAGATAGGACAGAAAAGACGAGTCCACAGACGTCACCCTTAAAAATGAACTACAAATAAGGTTAAATAAAATCATGTTGATGCTGACAGGATATAAAAGTAGTGTGGAGAGTGGGGGAGCTCAGTGATTAGGCAACCATTTGTTCCGTGGAACCATTCAATTCCCCTGAAAGTTATCAAAAACTCTGTGATGAATCAATTAAAATTCCTGTGGGACCAATGTTTGTCCCTGTTGGATGAGTGATTCATCTAGTTCTCAAAATTCTCCCCACATTTCTTTTGCTTCTTATTACTACTTTTAGCAAGACAGACAAACAAGCAATTAGCTCTGGTAATACTGGTGGAGATTTTTTTTAAAAAATTAAAATAGCTTATACCTCTCTTGTGTTTTAACAGATATTATAAGCCATCTTCAACCACAGCATCTCATGAAGTACACAAATATATACACACACACACACACACACACACACACACACACACACACACACACACACGTATACACATAAAAATGTAAACACTTGAATAGCTTTTATTAAAAAAAACTTCACGATTCTCTGAAAATCACAATTCCTCTGTAACTTCTAATATCTGATTTGAACACTAGGTGTCACTATAGTACAGTTTTCAAAGTATAAGATTGTTGTAAAAATAAAGCTCTGTTTAGATTTTAGGATTTTCATACATTAAAATTGACACTTGATGTTACTAAGATCTACAAGTCAGTGGGATTTTTGTTTGGTTATTAAATCTATTTCTGTGGAATGTTTATAGTTATTCTGTTTGAATTCTACTAGGTTATTAGCAATAACTTTTTTTGTAATTCATTCTTGAAGTCAACAAATTTCTTTTCATCTACAAAAAAACCTTTCTGGTCAGTGATTATCTATCATTGTGTAAAATTAAATCATTTCTAAAAATAACTGTAATGACAAACGAAAAGAGAATCTAGTGACTGGTTTTATATTTCAGTGTCTGAAAAGCCAGTATTTTAAAGACTATTATTGCTCTCTCCCCTCTCATGTTCTACAATCCTCCTTTAAACTTGAGCTTAGTTCCTCTGAAACTGGTTAAAAGCAATACCATTTACTGAAAAGACATCTGCAAGAGAGTGAACATAAGCAGTAGATGCGGGCGGGGGGCGGGGGGGGAGGAAGTATAATCAAAAACACAAGAACTGAAGATTTGTGTGTTAGATTTGGGAAGCAGGCTGCCCAACTATTATGCCAAAGATTCAGAATATTACTAGGATTATTATTTGTACCATCAGTATTAACTTAACCCATTTGCTCAGAAAACTGGTAAAATGCAAGCCTGAACTAAATAAATATATAGATAAGTTATTTGTTACAGGCTTTTATTGGTGCAACAAAAAATGTATATGCACTAGCATTAATCTCAATGGAAACTGTAAATGCATATCTAAAAGTAGAATTTCACCTATATTAAACTGGCATATTTTGTAAACTATTTTCATGGTACAGGAAAGCTTGGTGTTTTATTGATCAAATGTTTATTCATAACGTTTTTAAAATGTGAACATTAAAAAAAATAGTTCAAGTACTGTGGCAATAGCATCGAGGTGACAGTTTGTAGGCAGTATGAAGTCATAAAATCTCCAGTTGTGTGTTTTTGATGACCCACACACACTGCTTGTCCTTGCTCTCTTGCAAAAGAAAAATAAAATGATAGCTTTCTTCCAGATATATTGAAAACTTCAGTTTTATCTACCCCACCCCATTTTTGTTTTTGTTTTTATAGGATGGAATCTGAACATATTTACAAGGTACTTTGTTTTTAAACTTACCATAAGCCACTGGGGTTAGCTTTAAGACAGTGTGCAGTGGGCACTTGAGATAAGGCAATTCTTCTGAGAAATTATGAAACAAAAATATTGTAAGTACAGGAAGTTTTGGGGTTTTTGCAACATTATGTGCAACTTATAAACACAAGCCTCTCTTTCCAAGTCACAACAAACTTTTAGCATTTACACACTAATACCATCAGCTGTGAAGAAAGAAAAAACAAACATCTGTGTGTTCTGCATAAATTTTAGAAATTCTCCCCTCCACCCCACCCAACTAGCAGGAATACAGGTACATCAGCCATGTAAAACACTACCTTCCTACTCATCGAGGATGTGCGTTCTTGCTGTGTAAGTGAATCAGCATTATTAATTATTATTATTATAAGCATTTATATAGCGCCAGCGATGTACCTGGCGCTTTCCAGAAAAAAAGATAGACACGGTCCCTGCCCAAGAGCTTACAATCTAAATGCTGGGAGGGGAGACGGGGAAGGGGGAACAAAGGGAGACACAAGGGATGCGACATTCATGAGGATGCGAGAACTCAGGTACACGTTCTTGGCTTGGTTACAGTAAATTGGGAGTTTACAGATAACAGGTGGGGATAATCCTGGGTGGGGATGATTAGCAGGAGTTAGGAAACATGAACAAGTAGATTTTGTGTCTAGAGAAACATTTCCATGACAGCTAGCATGGTTGTAGTAGTTGCACACCACCACAAAGGTACATACCTGCAGTCTTGTCTAGAAAGTAAGCAAGCAGACAGCGCATGACAGCTTGGTGACAGATAACAAGCACATTTTCCTGCCGTTCTAGCTCCATAATTACAGGCTCCAGTCTCTGAACAAGATCTTCATAGGACTGGAAAACAACAGTGTATCTCAGTTAGGCACTCACTTGGACATACAGCAAGCAGAGAAGTCAGTTACCTTATAAAAGGTTACATCAAAACATGGGCTGTTTTCAAAGGATGGGTGACGTGGTGGGAGGCAGGCAGTGCATGGGCAGCCCGTCCGATGCACACCCACCCACTTCCACCCATCTCCATGCACAGAGCATCTGCCATTGGTGCCCGTTGCCGAGTGCGTGGGCGATGGGGGGAGGTGGGGGGAGCGCGCACGCACCCCTACCCGCCTGCCGTGGCTATTGCACAGATGCCCCCCCCATCCCCTGCACACGTCGGCGAGGGGAGGGCGTTCATGCAAAAAGGGCCATGGTCCCGACTGTAACACCAACCCGGTGTACCAACACAAAGAATCAAAATTTCATCTCTGCAGCGAGGCTTTAATTGTAAAGGAACTGACTTCCTATAGACCATTAAACTCGGAACCAAGCTATTATTTTCCTTGCCCCCAAAACAGAGTTAACATTCCTTTTGTTTACTTTTCTTGGTTCTTTTCTGCATTCTAAGAGTAGTTTCCAAACTTTTTGCCTGTGTGACCCCCTTTTGAGACTCAAATATAAGCTCATGCTTTCAGACAGTAATAAAGACATGCAGAAAACATCAAAAAAATCAACTGGGATTGTAACCCCATCTGCACTTGGAACCGTGGCCCATAGCTTGGGAATCTCTGACTAATGTAACTTCAGACACTAATTCAGAAAACATCCTTAATCAGGATAACGCACAGGCAAGGCAACTTCTAAACATTAACTTTCACTTCTAAACACTATCCTTTTAGGTGAGGATTAACACCACATTGATGCCACTGGCTGATCAGCTCCATTTGTTTTTACTAATTATAGAGCCGTGAGAGCCACCTTGCATCCTTCACTTTAACACATGAACATTCTATTGCTTATACAAATCGGCACCATTTAGCCTCTGAAATTTGGCAGAGAGGATCGCTTGGGGAAGGGGGACAATCTGTCCAACTTTCATGCAAATTGGACCAAAAAAACAACAACCACCCAGTGATGGTGTGCCTTCCAGTGCATGCCTTTTTTTATTTTTCAAAATCCATATGGTAGTTTTAAAATGGAGTGTTAATAATGTCATGCATTCACAGGGACCTGTGTTTACGACAAGGGAGCAAATTGCATCATCCCTCACAGTTTCAGCCATCCCTCCTGGTGATTGGCTGTTTTTGCAGTCACGTGGCACTAGCTGGGAACAGCCAGGGGACTGCCACAGTGGCAGAAAGCAGGCAGCATTGCACCAGTAGCAGTGGAAAAAAGCCCAGCTCTACTGCAGTCCCAGCTGGGGCTTGTAAGCCACTTCCACCCCCACAACAGAGAGGTGCTGTGGTGTGGGCTGCATGTCTTTGAAATTGACAGGACCCAGTGGAGATTGCTGCAGAGCTCAGTTCCGCTGCGGTTCCAGCTGGGACTTGTAAGTCACTCCCCACCCCCCCTCACACACACACCCACCCCCACAGCTGGGAGAGCTTGTAGGTTCTGGAACTGGGTGGAATGACAGGGTGACAACAAGGGTGCTGGCCCGATGGGGTCACTTGGTGTGTGGGGACATAGGGGAGCTGGCATGGGGGATCACATGGAGCAAGGGGGTTTAGAGCAAAGGCAAGGGGTCATTGGGAACTGCCATGGGCAGTGCAGGGAACTAAGGTAGGAGAGTCACAAGGAGTGGGGGACCCTGGAAAATGTAGGGAGTCAGGGTGGGGGGATAATTTGGGGCCGTGCAGGGAGCCAGGGCACAGTAGTCAGTTGATAGTGATGAATTACAGTATAAGCGCTTGCTGGCATTCCAGAGGCAGCAGCATTTTAGTACAGGGTGAGGGATCCCAGCATATACGGCTGCCCCCATCCCAGAGGTAGCCGCTTTTCAGTAGACAGTGAAGGATTACAGGATGAAGGGCCATCCCTATCCCTGAGGCATTTCAGTAGACGGTGAGGTTTTGAAATTCTAAAATTTCACAGTTAGGATGCTAATCATGGTAGTGCACCAGCAGAGGGAATTCAGTCCATTGCATTTTCAAAAAAGGAGGAAATGTTATACTCCAAAAAACCTTTGGTTTAAGAGAGAAGTTAAGGCCCTTACAAACTCAAATCATGATTGCTTACAACATTCTCCATGCACCCATACTTTCAGCCCCAGTCCTCTTCCTTTGCAGATTGAGGACAACACTGAAGCTGGGAACAGGAAGGGGAGAGGGTACAGCTTGCTCATGTCCTCCTTTCCCTATATCCTTTCATTTGGGTTGGGGAGAATGGGACAGCTGAGTACTGGGAGCCTGTATATGGAAACAAGATTGAGGGATGCGGGATATGTACACACAGACAGGAGTGGGGGCATCTGGGCAGTGGGAGAAGTGTTTTATCATGCAGGGGAAGCCAGGTATTAAGGGAGTATTTATGGAGGATAATGCAGAGAAAGGAGTAATGTGCATGCATAGTTGAGGATGGGGAGTAGGAAATGGGCAAGGGGGGGAAGTGTATGTATCAGCAAAGGGCAGAGAGGCATTGGGAGGAGTGTATATTCAGAGAGAAGTCTGAAAAATGAGTAATGTGTATTTTGGGACAAGGTTTGGGGGCAAAGTATGTGCGTTTTTTGTTCTTATTTTTTTTTATATGTGCTTTGAATTGGGTTGAGGACAACAGTACATCCAAGAACTCAACCCTGTAACACAGAATGCAGGAGTCCTGGCTTCTAGCTCCTCCCCCTTACCCAGTAGCCCTCACTGCCATCTCAGAGGACCCTGGAGTCCTGGCTCCCATGTCCCCCCCACTCTAACCCACTAGCCCCCACTCCCCTCACAGAGAACCCAGGAGAGTCCTGGGAAATACAATGAGTTGCATCTCCGATAGGGAACAGGGATACAGGTGTGTTGTGTGGAATGACAAACAAGAAACGGGAGAGGAGATGGAATGACAGGGAGGCTGCTATGGGAACTGGGTGGAATGATAGGAGTGCTCCCCTATCCTATCAGTCTTCTGAATTACTTATTTCACTCAGAACCTTGTAATTCTACCCATTTGTCATGGTATTCCTCCTGTCATTCCACCCAGTTCCTTGTTCTACACCCTATCCCTGTTCCTCACTGTCATTCCACCCATTCAATTCACTCTCCCTGGTGCCTTCTTAATTATTCCACACCCTCTTTCCCCCCTACTCCCAAAGATGCAGCTCCATTGTATTTTTTCACAGCCACTTAATGGGATCTGCAAATGACAATCTGATTTATTTCCAAAATGGCATTGCTGTTGCCTTCATTCCTTCCAATGGGCATTGAATGTTATTAATTTCAATAATGTACCCAATTTTAAATTCATATTAAACATTTATATAGCACTGTCCCCAGTTACAATGTTGCCTCAACCTGCAGAGGAAGAGAGCTGGGGCTGAAAAACCAAGGCAAGTGTGGGTGCATGGAGCCGAAGTTGTAAGTGAGCACAATATGCAAGACGCTACAACTCTACTACATACATGGAATGGACGTTAAGGCAACATCCTTAACTTATGATTTCCACGCTTTGAGGGGCATGACTGAATTTTTAAGGGCCTTAACTTTTAAACCGAATGTTTTTGAGTATAGAATTAGACTTAGTTTTCACAACATTAAAAAAAAAATCACACACAATTTTAATCATCCTTGGATGATTAAAGCTAAACTTTCAAGATTTACTACTTTTTTTCTTTGTCCATAGAGATGGTGAATATTTTCCCAATGATATAGCACTGAATGATTAAGTTTTGCTGTTACCAGCAACAAATTAACTGCTAAACATATTACCCAGAAAACTAATCACTAAGAGTGGTTGAAACAGTATGAAATGTTTGTTAATCTTTCAGAGGAAGCACTGATGTAAAAAAACAAACAGTTCTAGATTCAAAAGGTTTCCACTTCAGTGGCTGTGTCATTACCAAAAACTAGCTTACATCTACAAAAATAATGCCATTTTCATCACAATGCCACTTTGTTCACAACAGTCACTCCAACAACTCATGGAAAAGATTTTGCATAGCTGCCACCATGGTCTATTGCACCCTCCAGAAACACTGGAACAGCTGTTCTAATTAACACTATTCACTGCTCCCTGCATTCTAATCTCTTAACATACAGAAAGCCAGGCCATCTATTTAAGTGCTTTTATTTCATGACTTCATATTATAGTCTTCAAAAAAACTCCTCTCTCCAAACAATAAAACATTTGCTGTTTTAAAAGAAGTCAGTATGCCTACAAACTGACATAGTACTTGAATTAGATATTTAATGTTTCATGTGCAATTAGCCATAAAAAAGCTATAGTGAGCTTGCATTCCTAGAAATCTGAATAGAAAATATGTAGCGTTCATTATGATAATCTAAAAATTCTTCTTAATGAAGATTTCCAAATAAGATATTCTGTCAAAAAAAAACCAACAGGCTGTATTCAACTAAGAGTTTGAATAAGGAATGGTCCGTTTTCAAAGTTTTATAGCCCTTCCACATGGACAAGACGACAAACTATTACTTCCCTTTTTTCTTCTAAGTAAATAAGAAAATTTGAGAACTTAATGGTGAATTTTTTCCGGTAGGCTCCCTGCTCAGCATCCTAGTCTGGGTGTGTTCTGCTCCAGCAAATCAGAAGGTAGACCTCAAATTTGAATCTGTGGGTGGACCAGGTGAGGAACACTCCCTGCAGCTTCTAGTTTGACGTCTTTCAAAGCCAACGTCTAAGAAATAAGAAGATAGAGAGAGAGGGCCTGCTAGGCACAGATTTGTGTAGTCCCGGTGTACCAAGCCCCACTGCCGACAGTCCCCAAGGTGGGCCAGAATGCCAAACAGGAAGTCTACCAAAAAGAAAATTCACCAGTAAGTGCCCGAATTCTCTTGGCTCCATGCTCGGCACTCCTAGTCTAGGATGTACCAAAGCAGTGCCAGTCAGATGGGAGAAAAGAGAACCGGGGGCTCAGCTACCAGTCCGTCTCCACAGCCAGGAGGACATTGTGGCCAAATGCATATCTTATAGTGTCTTGTGAATGTATGTAAGGATAACCATATGGCCGCCCTGCCTATGATGCCCCAGGTACAGGGGCCCATAACGTGGGTGTCAATCATATAGAAAAGGCCATAACCTTTCTCTTTATGGGCCCCTCTTTTGCCCTGCAGGCCTCTATAACACAGTCCGAGATCCATTGTGCAATGGAGGAACTCGAGTCCAGCCATCCTCTGACAGAGGCTTTCTACAGGACAAAGAGCTTGGATGATCTGCTTGCCACATAGGTACACCTGACATTTATCTTCAGGGCCCGCCAGTCATCTAGGGTATGCCATATCTTTGTGTGCAATGAATTTGGATAAAATGAAGGCAAGCGACACAGACTTAAGAAGCTCGAAAGTCATCTGGGTGAAGTCCCTCATGCCTGTATTCAGGTTCCAGATTGGGAATCTATGGCTGGGTGGTGACGATCTCAGTCATGCTGCTCTGAGGAATCATCGAATGTTGATGTCTGGCAAAGGTTGCAGGCGCATCAGTGTTCAAGATGGGTTCCAGCGTCGTTGCCTGTTTTGCCAGTGTACCAGACCTAAGGCCCATGTCTAAGCCATCCTGCAGGAACTCGAGTATCTCTGGGATATCTGGAATGCCTGGGCCCTCACCTCTGTTCTGCCGCCAGTGGAAGAAAAGCCTACAGTTGGCTGGTTATATTCCATTGGTGAACCCCTTGCGAGAGGACAGTAGTGTTAGTAGTACCCAGTAGAGTACCCTTTGGCCTTCAAGGCCTGCCTCTGAGTAGCCACTCTGTCAGCCGTAAGTAGTGGGGGTCCGGGTGAACAGTGGGCTCTTTTCTGAGTAGATTGGGGAATAATCGGTAGCAGGGAGGTGTGAATGGGCCTAGATCCGAGAGCCATGGCCTTCCGGGCCAGTATGGAATGAGGATGACTGATGCTTGCTCATCCCGTATCTCCTGTATGACCCCTGCTGAGGATTGGGCATGGTGGAAAGGTGGTTCTCGATTGAGAGTCACCCTGGTGGTTCACGTATGTCAGTCGTAACTTGCCCATCTGGATTAGAATGTGACAATCTCTTACTGCTTGCGCGAATGCCTGAAGGGCCAGCTGAATCACCTGTACCTCTAGACAGGTTTATGTTGCGATTTGCCTCCTGCTCCAACCATCTTCCCTGAACTCCTGCATCTCACAGGCATGCTCCCCTGCCCCTCAGACAGAGGTCCGTTGTGATCTATATCCTGGAGAACTCTGACATGGGAACCCATAGGGTGAACGCAAGGCCCGATGCCCACCGATGCAGTTCCTTTATCAGGGCAGGTGGTATCCATAATGCCCTGCATTCCTCATTCATAAGTTCCTTTGGAAGCGTCAGAGGAAGTTCTGAAGAGGATGCGGGTCTCACGCATTGTGTCTGGTCTATTAGGATACTAGGGAGCCCACCTGGTAGACCAAGAGCAGGAGTGACATCAGTTATCTGTACAGTCGCTTGGTTATCATATAGAGTATCTTTGACTCATGATCCATGTACGTGGTCACCAAGTCCCTCTGGGTGTCGATCGCTACTCCCAAGTGATGTACTCTGTGGGACGGCACCAACTAGCTCTTTGGAAAATTTATTATGAAGTCATGTTGCTGGAGACAGGCGATGGTTCTGTTCTGGTCTCATTCTGGTTCGAGCTGGAGCGCAGAAAAATGTCACTGAGGTAGGGATAGGCCTGGATAAATTGTTGATGTCCATGGGCCACGAGCGGTGCAAGAACCTTTGTGAAGGTACAGGGGGCATAGCCCAGTCAAATGGCACATCAGTATACTGCTAGTGCTGCCCATTGTAGCTAGGGTTGCTACCTGTGGTGTGTTTTTTTTAACCTAACACTCCCATAGGCCAAAATGGAAGTGACGCATAAAAGACAACTGAAGGTGGTAACCCTAATTGTAGCAAACACCATAATAGACCTCTGTGTGGTTTTGCTATTAGGATATGTAGATGTGCATATTTTAAGCCCACTGACGAGAGCCAGTTGCCCTTCGACAGCGCCAAGAGGATGAACTCGAGGGTCTCAATCCTGAACCTCCTGTCCCTTGTGTATTTATTAGGACCTTTAGGTCCAGCACTGCTCTGGGATTCCCAGGTTTTTTTTCCAGAGACCCAGAATAAGACTGACTAGAGTCTGGATCCCTGTTCAGGATGGGACTGCCTCTACCACACCCAAGCCAAACAGTCACTATATAACCTTTGCCATGAGGCGGCATTTCCCCAGCCTCCTGGATAGTGGAGACTACACAAACCTGCCAGGCAGCCAGGCTACTATCTTGTACCCCCCTGTAACAATTTCCTTCACCCAATTGTCTGTTGTGGATCTGTCCCATGCTTGGGCAAACTGAGACAGCCTCCCCAGGGGTGCTGTCCTGGGTGTCGTTGGGAGGACTTGCCTCCAGACGGGCCGCTCCTGCCCTAGGGGTTATAGCCATTGTTTCTGGAGGACTGTCATCTTGCCTTCTGGTATCTGAAGTCTTTGGACTGGTTCCCTCTACCAGTCCTCCTGTAGGTGTTGCGGCGAAAGGAGTTGTACTACTTCTTTTCCATGTTGACAGTTGGCCCGAACAGTTTGTCCCTTGTGAAGGGATCTGAAGCAAACGTAGTCTTGGAAGCTGGGTCTCCTTTCCACATGGGGAGCCAGAGACGATGTCTCAATGCTGCTGCCTCTGATACATGCCTCTGCTGTAGTTATCTTGTTGAGTAACTCCTCGTGCATCTTGACTGATATATTAAGGTTTCTGGCACATTCCGTCCAGGCCATGAATGCTTAGTCAAAGAAGGTAATGGCTGTGGAGGCTGTCAACCCCCTGTAACCGATTCAAAGTTTTGTCTGAGCGAGGGCTCGATTACCCTGTCTGTTTGGACCTGCGGATACAGTCCCCTCTCGGCGGCACTGCTGTGTCCCTTGCAAGTGCTGTTGCTGCTGGGTTGACAGGAAGGAGTGCTCGTCTGTTGCAAAGGGATAGAGGCTAGTGGACAACTTGCTTCCTTTTGATCTTTTCACCAGTTGGTTCCCTATGGATTTAATTACGGTCTCAGAGGTGAGTCATAGTGGACGATAGGCCTTCTGTTTAAGCAGGAACTTATGACTGTTGCTAGTTTTCTCCCCTTGCTTCTCTGGGGACTGTAAATATAGAGCCTCGGTAACCTTGACCACCATCTTCGGCAGCAACATAGATGGGAATAGCCTTCCTTGGCACTCCTCATTGGAGGAGAGCTCCTCATCAGAAACCTCGCCCCCCCCTTCCCCCCCTCCAAAGAGGAATTGGACTACTCTGGGAAATCAAGGGCAACGGTGTCCTTTTTTGATTTCTCCGACTTGGCCCTCTGCCTGCCTCCCTTCAGGTGCGTGACCTTGTAGCCTCTGCGCTCAAGCTCCTGTAGCGACTCATCATGACAATGGGTTGCTCTGCTCGCACTCCAGCCTTGGGTCCGAACAGTCCGGCATCGTGGAAGGACCGTGTCAGGGCAGATGTCCACGCCTAGCCAGGCACTTCCCCTTGCTGGCAGACCTGGAGTTACCTTTAAAGGTGTCTCGTGCTTCATCCCAGTTGGATCCAGTGGAACCCTGCACTTGTTTATGGGGGTAGGTTTGCTTAGGGGAGGGAGGGGGCCAGAGGTCTGACTCTCTTCCTGATCTAGGTCCTGTTCCTCCATGACAGGTTGGATGGGTTTATGTTTTGCCTGAGCTCAGGCTCAGCCCCTGGTTCCAGCCTTCTTCGCACTTGGGGGCGTGGCAGGGGCTCCTGGTCTGTTCTCAGCATCTGCATACTTTGTCACCTTTGTCCCTGTCATGGGGCTGTAACGACCTATGACAGGCTATATTGTAGTGGATCTTGGTTCTATGCAGCCATCTGCATGCGCATCCCACGAGGGCAGTGCCTGAGGTTGTCTTTTTTGTTCCCTTCACCCCAAGCAAAAAATTGTTGCTCCCATCTACCAGCAAGGA
Organism: Sphenodon punctatus; assembly: GCA_003113815.1. Taxonomy (NCBI): domain Eukaryota; kingdom Metazoa; phylum Chordata; class Lepidosauria; order Sphenodontia; family Sphenodontidae; genus Sphenodon; species Sphenodon punctatus. Next base: position 7,500,566 of record QEPC01011255.1, on the reverse strand, counting down.
AGTAAGCAGTCTGCTGGGGTTGCCCTTTTTGCACATCGGGGCTAAGATGGTGGTGCCCATGCTGACCACATGGTGAAGATGGCTGCTGCCTCCATGCATGCGTGCCCACTCAAAATGGCAGCACCCATGCAGCCCACATATTCGGGATGGGCCGCTGCCTGTCGCACTTGTCCTCCCAGGGCAGAATAGCAGCGCTCATGCCACTCAGGTGGACCTCAGACCCAAGTCTGCAGTCAGCCCTGCTTGACCACTCTAATGCTGCAGCAGCAGAATCCCAAACGCAGTTGTCACAGCCCGAGGTAGCTGGAGGAAAAGGTGCGAACGCGGACTTCTGGGGTGGGCTCCAAGGGGAGAGACTGCTGCTTCGCCTTGCATTGCTCGGCCAGAGAACCGGGCCAGAGAGGGAGCCCTGCAGAGGTAAGTCTCAGGAGCCTGGGGTAGTCACCACTGAGCCTAGAGAGGGAGCTCCAGCGGTAAGCACCACTGGGCAAGGCTACGGGCCAGGAGGAGGGAGGCCGCAGCACTCTCGCAAAATCCTCTGGTGGGGTCGGAGAGGCAATGGAGGGACAGGGGGGACCTCCTCAACAATCCGTAGGCCCCCTTCCAACTGTTCAGTGGGCAGGAGGCTGGACCTCTTGGAGCTTTCCCTGGTCTGGAGATGGAAGAAAGGGATTCCAGTCCCCTAGGCCCTACATACTCACCCATCCTATGTCTCTGGTCTGCCAGGCATGTCAAGCGCAAGAGGGAGACCACCTGCAAAGTGCAGCCTCTGCCTTGCTGTACACCCTCTGTGATGCTGGCAGAGCGGTCACTCTCTAGTCCCCAGTGGGAGAGGAAGAGGGTCCAACTGGTGCCTCCTGATTTCCTCAGCTGGTAAGAGGAGGGAAGCAGGCATGGCTGAGCTCAGCTTAACCCATTCCTGACTGCAACAGGAGAAGGGAGAGCGAGTCATCAGCCCCTTGAATAATCCCCAAAACGGAAGAAAACAAGAAAGAGTTTGTAGGGTCCACAACGAACCCAGTCTGCTTCCTAGCCAGTCTGAAGGCAGAACCCAAACTAGAAGCTGCAGTGAGAGTGTTCCTCATCTGGTCCACCCACAAATTCAAATTTGAGGTCTGCCGTCTGATTCGCTGGAGCAGAACACACCCAGACTAGGAGTGCCAAGTAAGGAGTCACAGGGAGAACCTATATTTTCCAAACCTAAGCAGCATCTAATATATTGTTTGAAAATACAACCTCCCTTATGAATACTCCTTAACCAACAGAAGGGGGGAAAAACTAACAGCATACCTCCCCTTTAGGATATCTGTATCTGTATTTGTCTTGGTCTCTCAATGCAAATTCAAGTGGGAAGTTTTCCTGGATTTCTTCATATGTCATTTCTTCACAGACTCCCTAAGGATAACAAACAAAAGACACATGATAAACGAATTACTCAGCCCTGCAATGACAAACCCCACTCTCCAATGCCAATTAACCTTTATATTATGAATATAATTAACAAATTAAAATAATTAATATTCATAAATCCAGCAGGCATAGGAATGAATTACGTCTACTGTCACTGGCCTCTCATTTTTTGAAGAATCTGCCACGGATTCACAATATAAATCATAAGGACACAGATTTCTGAAACTCTTGTCTACTCCTCTGAAGCAGGGAAGACAACTTATGTGAAGCAATGAGGTCTGTGGACAATGAGCAATAACAAATGTTTTCTCTCTTAAAACCATTCTTGAAATTTTGGACCTCAAATTATTTGACAACATCCCTTTAATTGAAAAAGGGTTACGTGAGGGAGGTAGTCCAAATCTAGATTAATTGGGACAGTTGTCCTAAAATGACCAACACCCTTAATGAGGAAGAGCCACACGCTTCGTGACTGCCAGAACCATAACATTTGTTACACTTCTAATTCTCACAAGTCCTACTTACTGCACAATTAAGTACTCCTTCTCTCCTTCAGAAACACCTATGTGGATGCTCCAAAGTGAGACCCCAAGAGACTTACCGCATCAATCTCATTTAAAACCTTCCACTGCTCGTAAGGCACTCCTAAGGCCTCTGCAGTCTGAATTGTCCTTTTCATCTGACTGGTCCAAACTTTCAGATCCTTGATGTTTTGCTCATTAATGAACTGTGTCAAGGTCTTGGCAAACTGAAAAACAGATTGAAAGCAGAATGAGAGATTAGAGCCAAAGTACCCTGCTCGACTTGGAACCCACTAGGCCTTCCCTCTCACTCACTAGAAACTCATTGTGTTCCCTCAGAAATGCTGTCTAGACATTCCCTGAGAATAAAGCAGTTTCTGTCTAACAGAGAAAAAATAAAAGGAAGACCAGAGCCCTCCATTATGCCAACAAAACATTTTACCTTCACCTTATAAAGGTTCAGGAGTGCTCACCAACTATAGACTTACACAGGTTTAAAAATCTATTATTATCATCATCATCATCTATATAGTACAAGCAATGTACCTGGTACTGTACAAGTAATAGTTAGAGACAGGTCCCTAGCCCAAGGGGCTTACAGTCTAAGAAATTTAAACAAAACTGTTTTAAATTCAAGCTTAACAAGCTGCAGATGATGAACAGTTTACACCAGGGGTGGGGGACTTCAGGCCCAGGAACCAAATGTGTGTCTCAGCAAGTTGTTATACAGCCACTTTCTGGTTCCTGGATCTGACCACTGAATGTAGTTCCTACACACAAGCACTGAAAAACTGAACTCAGGGCAACAGACCAGAAATGAGGGCATGCACACAAAGGGGCAGATCCATGATCTGTACCCTCCTTTTCTTGAGCACTGCCACCCCCAGAGCTTGCAATAACCTTCAAAGAAGTCCCCATGAGGGAAATAGTTTCCAACCCTTGGTTTACACCAAGCTACAGCCTAATTCATCTGCACAAACGTCTTGTCCATGTGCATGACAAAACAATCAAGGTGAAAGCCAGGTGCACATACACCTGTGACTTCTCAACTTCATGAATGTATCATCTCACCCTATGTTCCCTTCTCCCTTGTCTCCCCTTCCTCGTCCTTCTTAGATTGTAAGCCTCTCAGGGTAGGGGCCTGTCTCTAACTACTGATTGTACAGCGGCAGGTACATTGCTGGTGCTACATAAATAATAATAATCTATTAAACTTTGCAATAGGGACAGAAGAGGAAAAATGAAGTAAACTGTGGCAGACACTTAAACAGCACATACCTCTTTCCCTCTAAGAGACAGCCAAGGGTCTCCTCCTATCCTCCCCTTTAGATTCAATTCACTCTCTCCATGTCGACAGAGGTAGATCGAACGAGGAGTTACGTGGATATTCATAAGGTAGTAGACAATCCGACTTTGGATATGGTCCATTACATGGTTTACAAGGTAACTCCTTCCAACATCCATGATTTTGATATAAGAAAGGTCCCTTTCATGACAGATAGAATGATACATAAGATTTCATTGCCCCTCAAAGTGGTTATTCAACTTTTTAAACCATGCCCCCTTTGTTTATGGTACCACCATTCTTGTTTATGGGTCCCTCTTCTCACCGCACACACCTTGCTTCCTCTTTCCCTTCCCACTCTCCTGATGCTTCCCCTCTTTATCAGTCCCCACCCTATCGCTTTGGAAATTCCCCCTCACTAAGTCAGAGTGGAGATAGGGGTGTGTCAGCTATGCTCCTTCTCATGCTTCCTTCCCCTCAACACTTCTGCATCCTTCCCCAGGAGTGGCGAAAACCACTCTTCTAACATGTCACCCAATACCCCACCCACCTGCTCTTCCCCCCCCCTCCTTTTTTAAAGGGAAAACAAAGAAGACAATCAGCCCAAGGCACCATAGATTTTAGTTCATCACATTAAAAAAATTCTTACAATAAAACACTGGCTCAAAGGGGGCTAATTTTTAAAATTAGCAACACTTCACTATAGATTCCCAGCCTTGGCATACAGAAGTGCAGTGAACAGTTTCAAGAAAGAACTCACTCACTCTCTCAAGTCTTCTTCTCTGTGCACAATTCACTTCCGCAGCCTGTAGTCTAGATCTTGGCTTAGAGAAACCTCCTTACATTAGGCCTATTTTATAGTAGCAGCCCCAGGAAAAAAAATTTTGGCTGTCCCAGCAAATCTATCAAATCTACCGCTCATAGTCAGGAGATGTCCAAGTACAGAGAAGGTATGGAGCCAACAGCACATCTTCACTTCTCATAAATCCATTCTAGAGAGGCTATTGTCACCAACTAGACTAACGCAAGGCTTTATTCCATAGTCATAATAGGGTTAATTATCTTTCCTATTCTCACCTTCAGTTTTGCACACCAAAACAGGTCATTTTTGTCTAGTTATTGCCCCCATGCCTTTCCAACCAACTCAATGCAATTCAGCAGCATTCAGCTGAGGGAGGAAAAACTGTCACACCTTTCAGACCTAAGCTACATTTGTATGTACAGTCGCATAAGAAAACAAGGCAACTTCTTACTAACTGCAGAAAGAGAGGAGCAACAGCCATCACTTAAGCTTTGAAAGCATTCTCTGAAGTTAATCATTCCTGATCTGCACAAGCGTCAGGGCTATTAGAGAAATGATACGCATGGATAGATCTGACTGAAGCGGCTTTACATTGCTTACAGTCAATTACACAAAAATGTATTGCACTCAACTGCCCGGCAATAGCCACAGAACAAACAATGAATTACACACATGGGGATCAGTATGGTCTGAAAACACCAGAATTCTAGGCTCAGGGCTCATGCTGGGACATACTGCGACAAGGAAACAGTTCCTCATCTTTATTTCAAAATGCATTAAAAGGGAGTGGGATACACATGCTGCTTTGCATGAAACACAGATTTGAGAATTAACTTTATACTAAATTGCAAACAATCTGACACACAGTCAACAGCAAGTCACAAGGCTCCATGAGGAGAAGACAATCCACATTCTTTAAGGTAAAACCCAGACACAAAATGGCTGTGTTCACAGGATCTTGCCTTCACTTACTTGTCTAGATTTTCATCTAGTGTTTCATAGGAGTTCTTGTAGCACTCTATTCTTTTCATGAAATCTTCTGTCGCGTCATCATTATCACAATCAACATAGTCCGGACTGCCTAGTTTCACTTGCTATTTAATAAGAACACACAGAAGTACATGGATTTTTATTAATTTTTAGTTGGTGTTTTGTTTTTTGTTTTTTAAAGTTTCCAGAATTTTTAGCATTTTCTGAAAGCTGCATAACAATGCTGGCAATTGTGCACCCACTAAAGTCAATGGCAAAGCTGCCATTGACTTTAACAGATACGGGTTGCACCCAGTATGTATAGCAACAGATTCTTACTAGAAATAAGTTCTGCAGTTCCAGTGTTCATGGCCAGGGAAACACATTGAAAGGAAACAGCTGACAAAATGAGAACAGAAGACTCTCTCCATTTATAGGCCTTGCTTAAGTAAGTACTGCCCCTGAAGGAGTAACTTTTTAAGAAGAGATCTAAAAAGACTAATACTAATATAAATGCTGACCCAGATGAATTATTATTCCTCTGAAAGTAAATAAAAGAATAGTATGTCTCTCTATGACATAAAAACAACATACTGGTTCCCTACTTTAATGAGGTCTGCATAAAAAGAGATGGAAAAAGTCAACTGAAACTGATGCCTGATTTTATAGAAGCCATCATGGGCTCAAGAACATTTAAGTTTTTACTTACCACTATATTTGCAGCAATGACTTCTGGATCAACACACACCGACTCAACAAAAAAGGTCTTTGACCCAGACAAGGAGTTGCATTTAAGGAAGGAGGGAAGAAAGACAAAAAAAGGGCATCAAAAATTCTCTAGTATCAATGATATGAACACAGGTTGCGGCAGTTCAGATTCTTGCAAACTAGAACATGACTTAAAGCATTCCTGTATTCTTTCATGGTATAATCCTGTAAGGTGAACAATTCCAGGACCAACATTTCACTCACACACCACACTTGTCACTTTCCATCCTGTGGAAATTAAAAATCAGGCTGATAAAAAATAAAATAGTGAGGGATTAATTCCAAGCAGCAATTAGCACCCATGGATTAAAGGTGGGTTTAAAAATTTTAAAAATAATACTCTCTCTTTAGCCAGCAGAGCCACTTGAATAGACAAAAGCCATACAACATGCCTTTGAAAAAAAGATAGAGAGATTGTGTGGTTGCCGTGTTGGTCCCAACTGACAGAAAGGGAGACAAGGTGATTTGAATCTCTTTTATTGGATCAACTGCTGTTGGTAAAAATGAGCAAAACGTTCAGGCCAAACAGGGCCCTTCGTCAGGCATGTAGTGTAGCCAGTCAGAAATATATAAAACTGAGCAAATTTAGGACAGGTATATAAGGAGGCAGAAATGGGTGGGAGTGGATAAGACAAGGTAACCGGGGGGGCGGGGGGGGGGAGAGGGGGAGATGCAAGACATTTAAAAACAGAGCTATAAAAGATGTATATTGGTGACGGAGAAAAGCCACAACAGAGAGAAGGAACCCTATACGCTACAGAGAACCCATATAAACTAGAATACCATAATATTGTACGGGAATTTTTTTTGGCAGAAAAGGGGTCTTTCTGAACTTTCCCTTAGGAAAAACTTTCAAGCCCTGCCCCCTGTACTGATGCTTCCCTGCTGACCTGTTTATCAGTCAAGCAGTAGCTCTCCTCCCACCACTGGCAAATGCAAGCCCAGAGCTAGGGGGAGAAGGAATCAGGATTGCTCCTTCTGCTCTCGGTGCAAAGCCTCAAGCAGGGGGCTTGTTTTGACAGCAGCAAGGATCTAGATGCACCCCTTCCCACTGTCCATGGAAGCCTCTAGCTAGGGAGTGGTTCTGACAACAGGAAGAAACTGGCTTCACTCACTCCTGCTGCCAGTGTAAGCAATGGCAGCTGGGGAGAATACAGTTTCTCCACTGAACAGCTGATCTGTTGGGAGCTGTCAAAGCAAGCCCCCACTTTGAAATTTACAGTACTGGAGGGAGGGAGTATGTGTTTTCCCAATGATCAGCTGTTTAGTGGGGAACCAGAACCACTTCCCTCTCTTTCAATAGAAACCCTGAGCTGGGGTTTGTACTGCAGGTGGGGGACAAATTTTTGATTGGGAAAAATATTTTTACATTTTTTGTGGTTTTTCTTTCCTATTTAAAAATATTTATAACACCAAATTATATGTTTATCGTAACCTGACGATGTGTATTTGTATAAAGCTTTTTTCATTTATTGAAGTTGCCAGAAGATGGAAATAATACATCCATCAGATCTGAGCAAGCTACATCACTTACTGCTATCAACTAACGGAAGCCATGGCATGAAATGCAGATACTGACTAACTATGGAGGCTGGGCATGGCTTTCGGGAGAAGAAAAGGCCAGAAAACTCTGAGAATTCTAACACAAAAGATGTAAGAGCCAGCGTAGTAAAGTGGATAAGGTGCTGGACATAGACCTGGAAAGCCAGGGTTCAAATCCTGCCCTAGCCATGAACTCACTGGGTGGCCTTGGGCAAGACGCAACCTCTCAGCTTAGAGAGCCAGTGTAGCAGATAAGGTGCTGGACATGGTGCCGGGAAGCCAGGGTTTGAATCCTGCCATAGTGACGAACTCACTGGGTGGCCTTGGACAAGTTGCAACCTCTCAGCCTCAGTTCCCCATCTGTAAAATGGGAAGGGGTGTGTGTGTGTCTGTCTTCCCCTGTGTTCCCTTCACCCTTGTCCATCTTAGATTTTAAGCCCACTGGGCAGAGACCGGCCTCCCAAAAATCTGTGACTGTGAAGCGCTGAATAATGCTATAGAAATTAGGGGGAGAAGTAAAGACATGGCAAATGGTAGCACAGGTCTGAAACAAAGGCAAATGGACTATAGACAATATCATCACTTCCCCATTAGGTTCACAATTCAAACCTGATTGCTATTAACTCACCTTATACCCATTCTCCTCACCAAATTTATAGATCGTATCTCTGCGTTCTCTGGTTGTGTTTGTAGCATCAAAAACCTAAAAGAAAAAGGGGGGAAGAAAACAATATTGCATTTATTTATTTCATCGTATTTACAGCCCGCACTCTCCTGCTGTCAGCAGTTCAGGGTGGCTCACAACAACTATCAACAATAAAATGCATATAAAATACATATAAATAAAGAATAAACATAAATAGAAAAATCCACAGTATAAAATACAAACATAAAAAGATGGCGTTAGAAAAAACCCTCCCCCCTCATCTCCCTCACCAAAAGCCTGGCAGAACAGCCAGGTCTTGCACGGTCTTCAGAAAGAGGGAAGATCCGGGACCAAGCAGGCCTCCATCAGGAGGGAGTTCCACAGCCTAGGTGCGGCCGCTGAGAACATCCTCCCCATCGTCATCATCGAAGAAACTCAGGAGACCTCAAGGAAGGTGTCCTCGGCCAACCGCAGGGGCTGATCCAGGACCTGGGGATTGAAGTGATCCCGTAGGCGAGCAGGGCCCTGGCCTTGTAGGGCTATATAGATCAAAACCAACACTTTGAATCTGGTCTGGAAGACTATAGGCAGCCAATGCGGAAAACGGAGCACTGGTGTAATGTGCTCACGACGACCTGTCCCCGTAAGGAGAAGAGTCGGCGCGTTCTGCACCAGCTATAGTCTCTGAACCATCACCAAGAGTAGCCCCACATAGAGTGCACTACAATAGTCCAGTCTTGAGGTGATGAAAGCATGGATGATGGTGGCCAGGTCAGAGTCCGAGACAGAGTCTGAAGGGGCTGGGCAGGACTTGGCTGCAAAAGCTGCCCTGAGAGATCCTCTGCACCTGTGTGACTCTGCTTCTCCTCCCCCTGCAGGTATCGCCATAAAGAGGAAGCTGCCCTGAGGGAGAAGAGCCATTGGCGGGGCGTTCGCGAGACGGAGCCGGTGGAGGTGGCCACCCTATTTGTGAACTCGGGGAGCACCTGTTATACCGGAGGGAGTTGGGAGCCAGCTGGGCTCACCTCCCCCCAGGCTGCAGGGACTCTACCCCTCTCCTGGTGGCAGAGGGAGAGGGGGCGGGACCACCATCTTCCCTGAAGCTTCTGGGGGTGGGGCGTCGGGCCCAGTAGGGGTCCCTCAGCGGCATGCCTTTAGAGGGCCTTTGGGGAGGGCCTGAGTGCATGGGGGTGTGGGGTCCATTCTGTTAGTAAGTTGTGGGGAGGGTTTGTATTGGAGGATACTTGTTTAAAGGGGGTGGGGAAGTGTAGGAGGTGATTGGTGGGGGGGTTCTTTATTTTAAAGTGGGGTTGGTAGGGGGAGGGGGAATATAGAGGGGATTTAGATTAGGGAGGGGATGAGGGTACAATTTGGGAATGGGTGGGTGGGAAGCCTCCCCTCAATTGGGACGGGATAGCCAGAGGGGAGCTCAGGTTTGGAGGGGGGGGGAGGTGTCGTGATGGGACGTGGAAGGTATGGGGGTATGCTTGAGCTGGGCAGCGGGACAGGTGCTTAATATCTGTTCCCCGCACCACCCCTCTAGCAATGGGGCAGATGGTTCTAAATCAGAGAGACCCTGACCATGTGTTGATGCTGGTGAATGCGAAGTCGGTAGCAAATAAAGCAACAACGGTCCAGGAATTGATCCTGGACCATGCAGCTGACCTCGTGCGCATCACGGAAACCTGACTGGACATGGAGTCGGGGCCTATTCTGGCTGACCTTGTTCCAGCCAGGTATTCCGTGCAGCATCAACCGTGGTCAGAGGGATGGGAGGGCGGTGTAGCCATGATTTTTAGGGAGGGTTGGGCTGTTTGGAGGTATCTGGTGCAATCCATAACAGGGGTTGAGGGTCTCTATCTGGTGTTTGATGTGGCAGGGGACAGTTTGGGAGTGCTGCCTGTATACCATGCACCCACCTGTACAGCAGCCTCCCTACATGCTCTAGCGGATTTGGTGTCGGGAGTGGTATTGCAATCCCCGAAGACAATAGTCTTGGGGGACTTCAACATCCACATCGACACCGATCTTGGGGGTGCAGAACGTGAGTTCATGGCCACCATGGGCCTGTCCCAGAGGGTCAGCAGCCCGACACACCAGGGGGGACATACCTTAGACCTTCTGTTTTGCACTGGCCGTGAGGCGGGGAAGTCCGTTGGTGGGGGAGATATCAGCTGTGCCCTTGTCATGGACGGACCATTCTCACCTGCAGACCCCTCTCCTGGCACATGTTTGCACCCGGAGGGGCATGGAACCTATTTGAATGGTCCGTCCCTGTAGACAGATGGAACCGGAGTGGTTCCAGGAGGCTTTGGGGGACTATACCCTCTGCTCTGGACGGCTGTCCAATCGATGTCCTCATCGAGCTGTGGAACTCTTGCTGATGGAGGTCATTGATCGTATAGCTCCAAGGCATCGCTCCCCAGGCGGCAGCACCGCAAGCCTCCCTGCTTTTCGGAGGGACTGCGGGTGCTGAAGCAGGAGGGAAGGCGGTTGGAGCGACGGTGATGTCACTCATGTGCTGAAGTTGACAGGTTGCGGCATAGAGCGAGTTTACGAGCTTATGTCGTTGCTATGCGAACACAGCAAAGAAAGAGTTCTTTGCTGCTCTGACTTCTAGCGTCCACTAAATCCCGTCCAGTGGAGCTGTTCCGGGTAGTGCGGGGACTTGTCAGTCCAGCCTCCCTCCGCCTTGGAGTGGAGTCATCTAGTGCCTGCTGTGACTTACTTGTGGATTATTTTGCGGACAAAATCACTCGGATTCACCATGGTTTTGATGCTGCATTTTCTGCAGGAGGGTAATTGGAGGTTATGGAAGCACCGCTTTGTCCTTGTTTGTGGGATCAGTTTCAGTTGATGACCCCTGCCGATGCAGACGAAGTTCTTGGGGCTGTCAGGGCCACCTGTTGTGAACTGGACCCTTGTCCGCCCCGGTTGGTTAAGGCCTGCCAGGAGACGATAGGGCACTTGTTGGTGGGGGTGGTCAATACCTCCCTTAGGGAGGGCAGGGTACCAGGCTGCCTCAAGGAGGCAGCGGTACAGGCCCTGCTGAAGAAACCATCGCTTGACGTGGACTCCCTTGCCAGCTATCGGCCGGTCTCTAACCTTCCCTTTTTAGGGAAGGTTATTGAGCGGGTGTTGGCCCGGCAGTTGCAGGAGCAGCTGGATCGTGTTGGTTTTCTTGACCCCTCACAGTCAGGGTTTCGCCCAGGATATGGCACTGAGACTGCGCTTGTGGCATTGGTTGACGATCTTTGCCGAGAATTAGACCAGGGCCGTTCGGCACTGCTGATTCTATTAGATCTGTCGGCAGCGTTTGATGCTGTTGATCATGAGATGTTGGGGACATGCTTGCAGGATGGTGCAGGGGTGGGCGGTACAGTTCTTGACTGGTTCCGCTCTTTCCTGGCCGGAAGAACTCAGCGAGTGGTACTCAGTGATTATTTTTCATCACACCGAGACCTATTGTGTGGAGTCCCGCAGGGTTGTTTTATTCCCTTTCCTGTTCAACGTGTATATGCAGCCACTTGGCAAGGTGGTTAGATGGTTTGGCGTGCGGTGTCATCAATATTCTGACGACAGTCAGCTCTACCTCTCTTTTTCATCAGACCCAGGCCCGGCAGTCTCGGTGCTTAACGGGTGCCTGGAAGCTGTGGGGGACTGGATGAGGGCAAACCGACTGAAGTTGAATCCCGAGAAGACGGAGATGATGTTGGTGGGTAAGGCAGCGGGGGTAATAATAATAATTTTAATAGACTTCAGCTTTTGCCATAGTCAAAAATAAAAAATACAATTAACAGTACAAAAAATATATATACAAACATACATACAAACGTACATATTAATCAAAAGGGCAGGGGAGACAGAAAAAAAAAAAAAGGGAAGCTCAACTTCAGACAATGAAACCACTGAACAACCAGAACAAAAATCAGGTCACTGTGTTCCAGATTCTTATGGCTAACAGGGCAACGGTAGCTACAGCCTGTATGGATTTCTCATCCTGAGATGCCAGGAGTTCAATTAATTTACTCTTTGATGAGAAGCATCTCTCATCCCAGAGGGGGACCAACCAAATCTGCCGAAGAGACTCATACAGAGGGTAGTAGGAAAGAAAATGTTCCAGGTCTTCAACTGAAAAGTTCTTACAGGGGTAGAATCGCTGGTCATAAGGTATGTTATTATAGCGACCCTCCACAACAGCAGACGGAAGAAGCTGAAATCGAAAGCATGTAAAGGCTCTGCGCAGTGTGGCATCCTTTAACACATCAAGGTACAGCTCAACCCTATGCAACTGTTTGAAGCAATAGAACTGGGGGGCCACCTTCCAATAAGCCAAGTCGGCCAGATCTTCCTGCCTGGAAATATCGGTCATCCTAAGTTTAATCAAATTTTTACCCATGGATAAATTTTTCTCCCAGAAGCAGGAGAATGAAAGGCCCGCATTGGACAAGTACGATGTAATTTGAGAGATCCAGGGATAAGATGACACCCCTGAATATTCCAGTTCTTCTCCAGGCAGAGCACTGGCAAACGGGACTCCCCCAAATTAATTAACTTGAGCCAATATCCAAGAGCTCGCTGCTTCCTAAGGCCATTAATAGCTAGCATGCCTGTTTCAGCTCTTACCGCTGAGGCAGAAACGCTCTGCGATACCTTCAGTAGCTTCCTCAAGAGTACACTTTGAACCATCTCAAGAACCTGAGCATCTGTGGAAAGGGTAACCTCTGATCCAAATGTAAGAATAGACTGGACTCTGGCTCTAAATACGTCCAAAATGAGAGAGAGATTTACCCCAGTAGAGCGGGAAGCCAGCCTTAAAATCCCTTTATACGCCGCCCTTGCCTTGAGGGCAATTAGCCTCCTGTGCCTTTCCCAGAGACCGTTATCTGAAAAGGAGATGCCTAAATAAACATAAGAGGGAACCTGACGGAACTCCATCCCTCTAACAACCCAGCTACGTTTAAAGGTCCCATCATTGATGGGGTCTGCCCTCTGCTGGTTCCCCGGGTACTGAGTCTGGGGGTGCTCCTTGATTTGAAACTCCGCTTGGATGCTCAGGTGGAGGCTGTGGCAAGGAGTGCCTTCCACCAATTACATCTGGTGCGTCGGCTTCGGCTGTATGTTTCGGATTCTGACCTGGCCACCGTCATCCACGCCTTCATCACCTCTAGGCTTGACTACTGTAACTCGCTCTACGTGGGGCTACCTTTGGTGATGGTACAGAGACTGCAGCTGGTGCAGAACGCAGCGGTCCGTCTCCTGGTGGGATTGGGCCACCAGGAACATATTACACCAGTTCTTCGGTCTCTGCACTGGCTGCCTGTAGTCTTCCGGACCCAATTCAAGGTGTTGGCGCTTACCTATAAAGCCCTAAATGGCCTCAGCCCAACCTATTTGCGGGACCGCCTCACCCGCCGAGTTCTGGATCGGCCCCTGCAGTCATCGGGGGGTGCTCTCCTGGAGGTCCCCCGAGTCTGCCAGGGGGCCATGATGGAGAGGGCTTTCTCGGTGGCCGCCCGACAGCTGTGGAACTCCCTGCCGGTGGAGGCCCGTTTGGCCCCGGATCGCCCCTCATTTTGACATTGTTGCAAGACGTTGCTGTTTCATCTGACTTTCAGGGGGGAGGATGGGTAGGGTGGTGGGTGGGTGGGGATTTTTTTATACCTCCCATTGTTGTTTATTTAAGAAGTTGTTTTAAATGTCAATGTTCCATATTGTGTGCCACCCAGAGCTGCCTGTGGCAGGATGGGTAAGTTACAAATGCCTAAAATAAATAAATAAATATGACCAAAGCCATCACACCAGGTGCAAAAAGCACTCCTCCACAATCTGGACATCCAGGTAGAGCTGCAAGTCGAGGAGCACCCCCAAACTACGGACCTGAGGGACCAACAGAGGGCAAACCCCATCAATGACGGGGGTCACCATTCCCTCAGCCCCTCCCAGTATCACCTCAGTCTTGTCAGAATTCAGCTTCAGACGGTTCATCCTCATCCAGTCCCCCACAGCCACCAGACACCATGACAGCAGTGAGACTGCCAGGCCTGGGTCAGCTGAAAATGAGAAATAAAGTTGGGTGTCATCAGCATACTGATGACACCGCACACCAAACCCTTTCACAACCTCGCCCAGAGGCTGCATCCACACTTTGATCGGGAGAGAGGACAGAAAAGAACCTTTTGGGACTCCACACGAGTCCCGGTGAGATGACAACCAATGCCCCAGCACCACCCAATGAGTTGTCCCAGCCAGGAAGGAACGGAACCATTCAAGAACAACTCCGCCCACCCCAGCTCAGTCCTGCAAATGCATCACCAGCATCTCATGATCAATGATATCAAATGCAGCCGATAGATCTAACAGGATCAAAAGGGTCGATCTACCCTGATGAAACCCACGGCACAGGTCATCAACAAGGCCACAAGTGCAGTCTCGGTGCCAAAACCTGGACGAAAGCTGGACTGCAAGGGATCCAGCAAACTGGCACAGTCCAGATGCCCCTGAAGCTGCTCAGCCATGACCAGTGCAATAACCTCCCTAAAGCAGGGGCGTAGCCAGGTTGGAATGGGCCCAGGGACAAGAAATGGACTTTGGGCTCCCACCCATCACTATAGACTCCCCTCTCCCTCCCCTCTTTCCTCACCTCAGTGACCTTATTGCATAAAACTGACAACAAACGTACTTATTAAATAAAATTTTATTTATTAAATAAAATTACAAGGTACAGAAAACGTATACTCAGCTACTTAGAGACATTGAATCCATAGCAATGCATTGGCAGATCTGCAGCCTTTGACGTAAAGCAGAGATGGGAAACCCATGTCACAAGGGCCAAATCTAGCCCACAGATTTATTTGGCCCCTTTATAGTTCTTGGATTTGGTCCCTGGATCCATTCCTATCTGCAAGCTAAGACTTTGCTCTCAGCTAGAGAAGGGATCATATGGGGGCATGTACTCAAGGACAGGGGATGAATCCATGACCTGGCCCCTACCCTACTTTCCCCTACAGTAAGCACACCCCTCAATCACTCTGCCCCCAGTTCCTATCTGGCCCACAGAGCTTGTACTAATCTCCAAAGTGAAAGTGGCCATGGGAAGGAAAAGGTTCTCGGTCTGTATTAAATTAAATTAGCTGAAAGCAAGAGCTCTGCAAAACTTGTAAATTACACCCACAAAATATAGGTTTCCCATAACAGCGAACAGGAGGGCACTTGTTCACAAGCCCCACGATACACCAGCATTTCAACTTGATACAAAAAAGCTATTTTGAAGCCCAGAGCAGATCTTACATTTAAACACACTTGTTTGACTAGCTCATTAAATGAGTGACATTTCACATGCCATTGTCTCAAAACGTTCAAATTATTTGGGAAGTCTTAATTAAATTCCTTGATGGGAGAGAATTAAAGCATTTTATGGTCAGCTGATGATTTGCATTTTATTAGGATTAAAGAAGCAGAGATTGTGACTAGCCAAATTTTACACTGAAGATTCATTTCTGAAACACCAATCTAAAATCCAAGGGAAATCAAGCATTAACAGAGAAATACTTTTAATATGTAAGTTTCCATTTCCATCTAGATACCTTAATCCTATTCCAAAATAAGGTTGTTCCATCATTCCAAAAACCAACGGTAAAATTAAAGTCATTTATGTGAGGGATATCCTTTAAATGAATGAGAACCCACTGGGTTATCATCATCAAATGGGAAGAAATTATTTCTATCATTGAAATGTAATACCATCCTCCCCTCTCAAGTCTTTTCAGAGTCAACGCTAGCATGAAGGCATTTTTAAGCCTGCTTTTACCTTTAACTAGCACTAGATTGGGTTCTAAATGGTTCTGCATACATCCTTATGTGTGATGATTTAACAAATGATATGGAAAAGCACGCTTTCCTTGCACCATCATCTGCCTGAAACTGCCAAAATCCATCCTAACGAAGTATTTTTATTATAGCAAAATAAGTCCAGTTTAGGTTTATAACAGATCACATTTAGGTTATTTCACCAAGTCCATGCTTAGAGGATTTCTTCTAAGCACAAAGGATACTTACAGCCACATGCCCATTTTCTTCAGTGAGGTACCGTCTGACGTCATTCAGCGCTGCTAAGGCACACTGTCTTAAAAGAGAAAAGGAAATATTACTATCGCATGTTTATCCAAAATGTTGCAAGTACACTTTGCTCTTACATAGTTCTTGGCATGTTCAAAGCACAGTGCACACAGGAGCATTCACTGTACCTTACAGAAGTATCCAACATTCCCATTTGTAATGCTAGCCACAAGGGGAAGTGATTTGCTTGCCCACAGTCAAGATTCCATGTATGTTTCCCTCCAAACCCAACTGCCCTTTAGTAACCCTAGAACTGATCTTGTGCCCTCTTCAAACTGAGGCATTGTTTCAAATCAGAGAAAGAGGAATTGGGTTCCTTACCTTGGGAATTCCTTTTCTATGTCTCTCGAGGGAGGTCATTCAGACAGTGGGAGCGATCTCCCCGACGACCACTAGGAGGCAGCACAACTTTGCTGGGAGCACGTGGGGAGAGCGCTCCCCCGCCCTCCCAGAAGTAATAAGCCGAGGACGAAGCTTATCTGAAAAACTTAACAGAGATTAGTAACAATCCCCCGAAGGGGTAACATACAACTAAACATCCCAAGAGTTAATTCAGCGCCCAGGAAACTCTGGGTGGGCCGAATGACCTCCCTCGAGGGAATAGAAAAGGAATTCCCAAGGTAAGGAACCCAATTCCTCTTTCTATACCCTCTCGTCCGGTAATTCGGACACTGGGAGGTACCAAAGCAGTAATTTATTCGATGGGAGGGACTGGGCGCTTATTGAGGATCTAAAACCCCCTGCAGCACCCGCCTCCCAAAGGCGGCTTCAGCAGACTCGAAGCGATCTATTTTATAGTGCCTCGTGAATGTGTGGAGACTTCTCCACGTAGCCGCTCTGCAAATTTCTAATGTGGGAGCCCTGGCCCGGAACGCCCAAGTAGTGGAGGCTGAGCGGGTCGAATGAGCTAGAACTCTAGCTGGAGGGACCAAGCTTAAGGCTCTGTAGGCGTCTGCTACACAAGCAGAAATCCACTTCGCAATGATGGATTTCGAGACTTTCTTACCCTTGGAGTGAGGGTGGTAGCTCACCAAGAGGGAGGAAGTTTTCCGAAAGGGAAGAGTACGCTCCAGGTAAATCTTGAGTGCCCTGCGTACATCTAAAGTGTGCCAAAGCCTCTCTAAGGAGTGGCGAGGCTTAGGGCAGAAGGACGGGAGGACCACCTCCTGTGCTAGGTGGAACAGGGAGGAGACCTTAGGAAGGAAGGTTGGGTCTAGCCTAAGTAGCACCGATTCCTTTCTGAAAATGCAGAAAGCTGGGTCGATGGACAGAGCTCCGATTTCAGACACCCTTCTTGCCGATGTTATAGCAATAAGGAAGGTCATTTTGATGGATAAAAAGTAAAGGGACACCTGGTGCAGAGGCTCGAATGGAGGACCCATTAGTGCCTTAAGAACCACATTGAGGTTCCATGTAGGAAAGCGGTGTACAACCGGAGGGGCTACACGCTTGGCTGCCCTCAAGAACTGTTTCACATGCAGGTGAGAGGAGAATTTATTGGCAGAAGACGAGGAGATGGTACTGTCAATGGCCGATAGCTGTCTAGCCAGTGTGTTGGGACGAAGCCCCCTATCGAGGCCGTCCTGTAGGAATTGGAGGACTTGAGGAACGGAAGGCTGACGAGGTGGAACGTGATGGGTGTGACACCAGCGGACAAACATCGCCCATGTAGACTGGTAAATTCTCCTTGTCGATTGTCGCCTGGAGGCGAGGAGAGTCCGGACTACTGGAGCTGAGTACCCTTGGGCTCGGAGAGCGTCGGCTTCAATAGCCAGGCTGTCAGTCTCAGGAACTCTGGCCGATCGTAGCAAAGAGGTCCCTGGGTGAGGAGATCCGGCGTGACTGGTAGAGGGAGGTAAGTTCCTCTGGATCGGCTGAGAAGGTCTGGAAACCACGATCTGCGTGGCCAGAACGGGGCTATCAGAATGACTGTGGCCCGCAGTCTCTTGGCTCTGCTGATCGTTCTCGCTAAGAGAGGAAAGGGAGGAAAGGCGTACAGGAGGCCGTGGGGCCAAGGGTGGCTGAGAGCGTCGTGAGCCTCTGCCAGCGGATGTGGGCTCCTGGCGAAGAATCTCTGCGTCTTGCGATTGGAACTCGACGCAAAGAGGTCCACTACTGGGGTTCCGAAGGAGGTCATCACGTGATGGAACGCTTGAGGGGACAGAGACCATTCCGCCGGGTCTAGCACTCGTCTGCTGAGCCAGTCCGCTTGAACATTGTCCTGGCCCCTGATATGTCTGGCTGACAGGGAAAGAAGATTGCCCTCCGCCCATCTGAACAGCAGGGTGGCTTCCTTGTGGAGCGACGAGGATCGAGATCCCCCTTGATTGTTCACATAAGCTTGTGCAGTGGTATTGTCTGTGAAGACCAGCACATGATGGTTGTGAAGCTGTGGGAAGAAGTGGAGGAGTGCTAGACGGATCGCCCTGAGCTCTAGCCAGTTTATGCTGTGCTCTAGTTCGTGGTGTGACCATGAACCCTGGGCCGTGTGTGTGTTGAGGTGGGCCCCCCACCCTAGCAGGCTGGCGTCGGTGGTTAGTATGAGTCTCTCCGGTTCTAGGAGAGGGACGCCGGTGACAAACCTGTGAGGTTGCTCCCACCACGCTAGCGATTGGCGAGCGGCCGGATTGAGGGTAATGGACACTGGGCTGCTGTCGATTATTGCTGCTTGCCAGGGCCGCAGAAGAGCCTGCAAGGGGCGAGAGTGGAAGCGCGCCCATTGCAGGTGACGTATGAGTGAGATCATCAAACCCAGGAGAGAAGCGAGGGTGAGGATCGATACTCGTGGGCGGTCGCGAATCGTATTGATGAGGGCCAATAATTTGGACTGTCGCTGGAGAGGGATGAACACTCTGTTCAGGGAGGTGTCGAACACAACCCCCAGATGTTCGAGACGTTGAGCTGGCGTAAGATGGCTTTTGGGAATATTGATAACGAAGCCGTGGGTCTCGAGGTATTCTTTGGTGCGAGTGAGATGAGTGTGGGCCAGCTGCAGGGATGGTGCTGTAACTAGCAGATCGTCGAGGTATGGAAACACCGCTATTCCCTCCAGTCGGAGCGCCGCTATGAGGGGGGCGAGAACCTTGGTGAAGGTCCGAGGGGCTGATGCCAGTCCGAAGGGGAGGGCTCGATACTGCCAGTGCTGGCCGTCGTAGCAAAACCGGAGCCACCTCTTGTGTGCAGGAAGGATGGGTACATGGAGGTAAGCGTCCTGCAGGTCGAGAGATGCCATCCAGTCGCCTTGGGAAAGGGCTAGGGATATGGAGTGTAGGGTCTCCATCTTGAAGCGTTGCCTGCGTAGTGATTTGTTGAGACGCTTTAGGTCGAGCACTCCCCTCCACGAACCGGATTTTTTCTGCACCAGGAATAAAATCGAGTAGACCCCAAGTCCGCGCTCGTGCCACGGCACTCTCTCTATTGCTCCCAGTTGGTGGAGCCTGGTGATCTCCGCCCGCATATGCTTGTGTTTGATTGGATTGCGGGAACGAGGAGATATTCTGAAGGTATCCCGCGGATAGTATTTGGTCTCTATCGAATATCCTCTGGAGACTGTTTGAATGACCCATGCATCTGATGTGTTTTGGGTCCATCTTGGTGCGAAGGCTAGGAGACGAGCACCTATCTTTAGAGAGACGGGGGAAGAAGAAGCGGTATAGTCAGGACTCCTGCCTGCGAGGCGGTGATCCTGATCGACGGGTTTGTTGGTGCTGAGTCGATGGTCTGGTGAACTTGGCTCCCCTGCCTCTCTGAAATCTATTGCGGTTAGCAGTGTTCCAGGAGGGTTGAGTGGAATATTGGTAGCGCTTCTGGCCCTGTTGGAAGCGAAAAAAGGGACGAAAAGGATTCTTGCTGGTTTGGATTTGGTTCAGCGAGTGCTTCTTGTCTTTGTTAGAAGCCTCCTTTAGTGCTTTGTCCAGCACCGTGCCAAACAGCTTGCCGCCCTTAAACTTGCTGTTGACCAATAAGTTTTTAGCGTGTGCATCGGCCCGCCACGAACGAAGCCAGAGTCTCCGTCTGGCTGCTACATTGGCTGCCATCCCTTTTGCTATCCAGGTTAACATGTCCATGGATGAATCCATTAGGAAAGCCTGAGCTAGAGCTACGTTAGTGGCTATCTTTCTGGACTGTGCTCTAGTAATGTTAGGGTCTTTCCCCATCTTGAACCACTTCATCACTGCCCGTGAGACGTATGAAGAAGTGGTAGCCATGCGCAGAGCATTGGACATGGCCTCATAACTCTTCCTAAGGCCGGTTTCAAGTCCTTTGTCTGTCAGGTCTTTTGGTAATAAATCCCCCTCTGAGGGGAAGACAGACTGTCGGGCGAGGGATGCAGCGGCAGCATCAACCCGGGGCAGGGTGAAAATGGGCTTGCTCTGTTTAGCAAAGGCGTACAGAGTCTGTTGAGGCCTAGATAATTTGAAGGACTTAGTAGGGTACTTCCACTGTGCCCTTATAATTTTCTCAAAGGCTTTATCTAGGGAAGCGCCCTTGGAGGCCTGCTCCAATTTGGGAATATATTCCCTGTCTGATTCCTCGTCCCCATCGGAGGAGGAATCGGAATCCCTTTTCTTGAGAGGTCTGGGAGTGACTTCTAACACCCTTTCCGCTCTCTTTATTAATTTAGGGCCTTGGTCAAGGGGTAGCTCCCTGCCTAGGTCCTTATGGCCTTTTGAAAGGATCCTTTCCCAATCTAGGGATTTGTCCTCCAGCAGAGAATGGGAGGCCTTGGATGAGCCAGCCTCTGACTCCTCGTCTGAGGAGGGTACAGGGTGGTAGTGAGGCCTAGTGGGGTGGGCCCGTGGCCGTTTAGCCGGGGGAGGGGATTCAGCCTGAGAAGATCCCCCAGAGAACTCCCCTTCTTCAGGGGGTGAATGGTGATCTTCCTCCTCAGCCGAGGAGGAACCCAAAAGTTCTGAGAGGGAGGTATGAGCCCTGGTGGTTGAGGGGCGCTTACTCTTCCCCTTACCCGCAGAGCGGGAGGCTCCCTTAAACTTTTCTTTTGGGGTTGGACCCCGGGGAGAGGGTCTCTCACTGCGAGCCCTTTGATTGCTCTCTATGCGAGAGAGAGCCCCCATCATGGCCCTAAGGGCTTCCATTTGGGCCTGCTGGAAAGGATCGGGCCCAGGTATCCCCCAGTTCCCTCTTACTTGAGAGGAGGCAGCTGAAGCTACCTCCCCCTCGTTGTCCTCGATGAGGGAATCCTGGGGGCTGCGGGCGTCTTGGGGCTGCCGCGCGGGGAGGGAGGCCTCACTTTCGGTTTCCCTCGCCTCCGCCGCCATTTCGGCTCTGGCCCTTTCAGTTGCCGGCGCCGCCGCGGCCGCATTCCCCGGCCTGTGCTTGGTGGCCTTGCGCTTCTGTGCCCCAGCTGAAGCGGCTGCGGCTTGAGGCTGCGGAGCCCGTCCGGCTGCTGCGCGGCGGGTTTTGGCCGTTTCAGCCATTGCGGCGGCGCTGCGTGTCCGGGGGGGTAGCTCCGCGGAGTCCCCTCTCCGAAATTCCCTCTGGCCTGAACCCGTGGGCCGGCTCAGAGAAGGAAGCCTCCTCCCGCCGTGCGGGGAGGCTGCGCCCAGAAATGGTGCGGAGGCACCTTAAAAGCTGAAAAGTCGTGTTGTGGGTGCAGCGCACCCGGCTGCACGTCCTATTGAGTCGGAGGCAGACAACGAACTGGGATGGCGGGGGAGCGTTCTCCCCACGTGCTCCCAGCAAAGTTGTGCTGCCTCCTAGTGGTCGTCGGGGAGATCGCTCCCACTGTCCGAATTACCGGACGAGAGGGCATAGAATTTTTTTATCTCAACATAAATATTTATAGCAATCGTTCCAACACTACGATACAAAGACTAGATCAGAATAAATAAATCCCTTAATAAATCTATTTTCCACATCATGCAGAGTCCATGAGGGAAAAAACCCAGATACCAGGGGGTAATAATGTGCTGATCAGCAGTGAACAAACATTTCATTTTAAACAGCTACAGCTGCTGCTGTGTTAAGGGAGAAACCATTTTTGCTGGAACCATGAAAGCCTAGTGGGAAACCCTGGCACAAAAGTCCAACAACGAAACCAATCGCTGCAATAAGTATCCATTTTAGTTTACTTCACAGAACAAAGTCAAGCCCAAAATACAGAGACAACTAATTGGAAAATCAAACTGGTCTCAAGATGCCCATCGACAAGTGATCAGAAAATAATTCCCAGTCTAGCTGACAACTGAATAACCACCCCTTTTTCATATCAATTAAAACCCATCCAGGGTTTTACACTGAACAGTTGAGTGCTGTGCTTATCAGGCATTTAATTGCATTGCATATTTGTTATCTGAACTGCCCATTCTGTGGCCTTCCTTAAGTAATATTTAACATGGCTGTATTTTATCAGTTTGGGCTCTGACAACTTTTGCACAGTAACTAGAGACAATGGAACCACTTCATTATTCTTGTTTTCTTGATGCTCATCGGTCTTAAGTTTTCTCACATTTTTAAAAAGTAAAACGTCACTCAAACTATCAGCAACTAAGTCACAACCTAGACAATTAATAACTACAGTTTGATGTAAATTTGTAAAAGAGGGATCAATATATCAAATTTAAATGGCCAAAACATTTGAATAGAATTAATTCTGCAACCCCACTTTTGAACAATAGTTGCAAATTAACGTAATACACATTTTACTGTAAATGTATATTTACAGTAAAATGTGTATTACGTTAATTTGCAACTATTGTTCAAAAGTGGGGTTGCAGAATTAATGTCTATTCACTTTTTTTTTTTTTTTTTTTAAAGGTGGACAATTTCACGTGAACTGCAAGATAGGAGCAATTTTTGGCTGCCAAATGCTATTGTAGTTGTTTACAACCCATCTGGCTCAATATCCTACTAAACTCTTATTCTTTCTACTGTATTTCAATATCCAGACAGACATTTCTGACACTAATATCTTAGTATCCTCCTTTTAGGTTCTGTTTTTAGTTTCATTGCTGAGGTTTTTATAGATTGTAAGCCGCCCCGAGCTGCCTATGACAGGAGGGGCAGGGCAGGAAAACTTTTTAAATAAATAAATAATATGTGGAACAGCTGGCAAGGACTAGAACTGAAGACATCAGTGTTGCACTTCAGCCTTCCTTATTGGCCATATTTCACTGCCATGAAACAAAGTTCATGTAATTGTGACCGTAAACTCTCAGCTTAGCGCAAGTTTAATGACACAGTGTCTAAATTAAGGCCACTTAATTAGCCTGCATTAAGGGACAGATGCTCCTATGCAAGCACTGATGTTCTTAGCACATTCTCCAACACCATCTATAATGCTTCACAGGTATTCAGTAGTTATCACCTCATCCAAACAGATGAATATTAAACTTACTGCAGACTGGAGATGGAAGCCCTTATAATCAGGGGACCCGTGTTGACTGCGTTGCTGCAATTTGCAGTGATTTTTGCAGAATCAGCCAATCCTTGCAGTGCCAAGCTGAAACTGCAGTGAGAGCTGTCTGCAGGATCTTTAAATCCTGGCTCAGGCATAAACTTGTCGCCTGATCCTAAACTAAAACTGCTGCTTCAGCTGCTGTCTGTCAGGGAGGTGTGACCATGACCCGAGGGTAAATAAGCCCCTAGGAGATGAATTGTGGGTGGGTGGGGTCTGAAGGCCCTATGTTTGGGTTAGTTAGGTCTGGAGTTTTAATATGAGGTGGGAATTCTGGGGTGCTGAAATTCCAGAGGATTTGAGTTGTGTTTGATTAGCAAAGTTGTGATTCTATGTCAAACCTGTTGCAAATTTGCTTCCCAGCATACATAGTTATGCAAATCAAGTTAATAATGCAAATATTAATGCTTGCAGTGAATTTGCAGA
Organism: Sphenodon punctatus; assembly: GCA_003113815.1. Taxonomy (NCBI): domain Eukaryota; kingdom Metazoa; phylum Chordata; class Lepidosauria; order Sphenodontia; family Sphenodontidae; genus Sphenodon; species Sphenodon punctatus. Next base: position 7,476,662 of record QEPC01011255.1, on the reverse strand, counting down.
ATTTGGTTTCACTGGTTGCAGAATTTAAGATTTTTTGGTGCAGTGAACTCGGGTCCCTGTTTATAATAACTTAATGGCCAGAGAATTGGTTTTTAAACCAGGTGACAGCCACAGGGATAAGGGGAATTCCTTGATCAAATAGATCGGCCATCAGACGAATTCACCAGACAGAATCAAAAGGATGTCAATTTACTCAAGGCAGCAAAACAGCGTTCAGCACAATGACTCCGACAGATACCTCATTAAGCTGATCAACCAGTCAATGCAAATGTCAAACCACACTGGTGACAGATGCAGCCCTTCAGTTTCCATGGAAATAAGAAATCATACCATTTGTCTAACAGGGATTTCTTTTTAAAGAATTCTCTTTAAAAGAACACTATCTTGTGGGAATTTCAGACATCTCAAAAAGCTGCGTTATCATGAAGATCTGGTTGACAGTGAAAAAGTCAGTTCTAAAACTACATTGTTTTCCCAGAATTTCACATTATTTTATTGATAATGCAACATTCAAAGTACTTTCTGATTCTTATTAGTTCATCCTCAACAGCCATTATTATTCCCATTTTACAGATGAGGAACCGAGGTGGAGCGACAGTGGGTTATTATACTCCTCACCTATCCATCATGCATGTTGCAGGACTGCATAGGATGCCAATGCAGCCCTGCAACATGCATGATGAGTGGGCAGGTGCTGGTCTAAAAAACAAAACAGTGACTTGTGCAAGGCTACCCACAGAGTTCAAGATAGGATTTGGTCCTAGGTCCAAAGTTTATTTCTTTTATTTTATTTATTTATTTCCACATATTTATAGCCCACACCTTCCTGCTCATCATAGCAGTTCGGGGCAGCTCACAATAAAGTGCAAAAATATAACAATTCAACAGTTAAAATCAACATAAAATTATAAACTTAAACTTATTAGAAGAACAGAACCAGACACCAAAACACGCCCCCCAACTCAGCCCACCCTCCCTGTCCCCCTCCCCAAAGACCTAGTGGAACAGCAGGGTCTTACACTGTCTTCGGAAAGACAGGAGGTCCGGGGCTAAGCGGGCCTCTGTCGGGAGGGAGTTCCACAGCCTAGGCGCAGCCACCGAGAACACCCTCCCCATCATCGCCACCCGGGAAACTCAGGGGACTTGAGTCAGGCATTCCCGGCCAACCGCAGGGGCTGCACCACAGCCTGAAGCATGAGCCCCGCTTACCACAGGTAAGCAGGGCTCAGGCCATTTAGGGCTTTATAGGTCAACACCTTGAATCGGGCCTGGAAGACAATAGGCGGCCAGTGCAGAGAACTGAGCACTGGTGTGATATGCTCCGAATGATACGTCCCCGTAAGGAGGTGGGCCACCGCATTCTGCAAATCCATCACCTTATCCAGTACTAGGCTACACTGGCTCTCATTCCTGAAAAATATTTTAAAAATGTGATATCTTGTCTGCTCTGGCCATAAGACTATTAACAAAATACTGAAAAGGGGTTAAAAGGTTTTTTTTCCCCCCTTGCAACAGATTTAGCTGTCAAGTTAACACAGATGCGGAAGAAACATCCCACAAAAAAGTTTTAAGTAGTGTGAATAAAAATCACTTCCTTGTCCTTGAAGGTTCCACTTTCTTTGAATATGATGTCCTTATCATAGTAGCGCCATAGTGTATGGCAGGGGTGGGGAACCTTTTCAAGCCCAGGGGTCGCATTGTCGGTTCCCAAACGTGCCAAGGGCCATGCATCAAAATTAATTAAAATCAGTTAAAATTAGGCAAGACTAATTAGCAAAATCAAATAAAATAAATTAACGAGTACACACAGTATTCAAATACACACACACAGAATATTCAAACACGCACATACACACTCTCTTAAACAAATGTACACACACACTGTTGCTGCTGCCGCCGATGTTACTGCTTGCAAATGTCCGTCAACCATTTCCTAAATCTGCCATGCTGGGACTACATTTCGCAGCATGCCAAATTCAGGAAATGGCTGGACCTGGCATGTGTGGAGGGACATTATTTGCAAGCAGTAACAGGCAGCAACAGCAGCATCAGTCTGGAGGGCAGCACAGATGATCTGCACTGCAAGGCAGGGTGAGTGGAGCATCCAGGCAGGCGTGGATGGGTGGAGGGAACAGTGGTAGTTCCTCCCCCTCCACCCCCTGCCAGGTTGCTGAGGGCGGGGGCTCAGGCAAGCTTGAGTGAGCTTGCGCAGCCTGCAAAAGTCCACCCAGGCTACACTACAATGAAGCAGAGTGACAGGGTGGCGAGCTGGAAGTGGCCCGCAGGTCAGAGGTTCCCCACCCCTGGTGTATGGAGACACAGAAGTTCTAATGTATTTTGAAAGGAAGGAAGGAAGGAAAAGGAAAATGAAAAGAAATAATTCCAGGCTTTAAGTATGTAATATAAAAAAGGCATAAGCCCATCATCTCTCTTTTCAAGTCAGTCACCTTTCAAGATCTTTTTCCCCACTCTTCCATGCTCTAGAACAGGGGTGGGCAAAGTTCCCAAGCCCAAGAGCCGCATACAAACATTTTCATATCACCAAGAGCCACAAGGCACTTTCCCCCAATCCCAGGGACAGAACAGTGTGACTTCCCCCAACCTCTTCTCACGTCAAAGCTCCAACTCCCAAGCACTCCAGCGAGTCTGAGCAGCAATAGTAGTTCATTTATTAACTTTTTTACCCTGCCCATCCTAAAGGCTCAGGCAGTTTACAAAAACCATAAAACACAATTTTACAACATTAAAATAGAAGAAAAAACCCTACCCACTTCAACCCCAACTACCCAAAAGCCTCCTTCCTAATCCCTATCGCTACCCACTAAACACTTTACAAAAAAGAAAGGTCTTACACCGCCTCCAAAAGATGTTCGGGCCTGGATTCAGATAAGCCTCCATGGGGAGGGAGTTCCACAACATTGGGGCAGCAACTGAGAACGCCCCCCTGCGAGCCCTCGTTGTACAGACAAGAGTAGTAGATGGAGCCCACAGGAGAGAACCCCAGCTGAATACAGGGGCCACGATGGGGCAAGGTAGGAAATGGGGTCTTTCAGATATAGCTAGCTTCACTAGCTCCCACTCTCCTGTCATTTTGGCGTTTATGTAAGACCTGGCTGTTCTGCCAGGCTTTTGGCAAGGGGGGGGAAGGAGGGTCTTTTCCCCCCTGTATTATGTATTTTTAATGGTTTTTAATTGTTTTACTTTTTTATACTGTTGTTTGCCACCCCGGGCTGCCCTGTGGCCAGGAGGGGTGGGATATACATTTTATATAAATAAAAATAAATTAATAAATAAATATATTGGGCTCAGGTCAAAACCAGCATCTTGAATTGTGCCCAAAAAGCTATAGGCAGCCGTGCAGACTCCAGAGAACTGGCGTAATATGCTCCCGGCAACCTGATCCTGAAAGGATCCAAGCCGCTGCATTCTGCACCAGCTGTAGCTTCCAAACCATCATCAGGGGCAGCCCCACATAGAGCACACTGCCTCATAGTGATGAAAGCATAGATAACCGTAGCCAAGTCCAAATCAGAGAAAAGGCTGCAACCTCCTCACCAGCTGAAGTTGGTAAAAAGTGCTCCATGCCACCTCAGCAACCTGATTATCCAGGTGCAGCAAGGAGTCCAAAAGCACTCCAAGGCTGTGAACCTGAGTGACCAATGGAGGTTAAATGCCATCAATAATAGGAGTCCCAATTCCTCCCCAATTCACAGGGCCAGCCCACCATCATCACTTCAGTCTTGTCAGGATTCAGCCTCAATCAGCTCATCCTCATCCAGTCCTCAACAGCCACCAGGCACTGAGTAAGCACTGAGACTGCAGGACCTGGGTTGGATGAAAAAAAGAGAAGCTGGGTGTCATCCACATATTGATGACACTTCACTCCAAACCTCTGAATGATCTCGCCCAGCCGCCTCATATACACGTTGAACAAAAGGGGAGACAAGATGGAACCCTGCAGGACCGCACAGGAGAGTTATGAGGGGACATTGAGCAATCACCACCTGCTAAGGTGTCCCCAACAGGAACAGAACCACTCACGAGCAGTCCCGCTTACCCCCGCCAGATCCCGCAGACGTGTCAACACTGTCTCCTGATCAACAGTATTAAAGGTCACTGAAAGATCTATCAAGATCAACAGGGTACAATTCCCCTTGTCAATCTCCAGGTGCAGATCAATCTTCATAACACACTGGGTACAGCCACACGGAATGTTACTGCAATTTGGGCAGCCTTACCCCAATTTGGGCACCGCTGCCAGGTGATGTAGCGGCTCATGTACCCAACAGCCACCAGATGCTTACCCCATCGTGGGGGCAAGCAGCTAGCTGCCGGTGACGTGGGCGGAAAATTTTCCAGTTCTAAAAATGCAGTTTCATAAAATTAATTAGTAACATAATTAATAGATATCAATACCTAACTCCAACACAAATAATTTCCAAGTAAGGTTTTGATTTTGTTTGAACATTTAAACCACATTGTGCTTTATTGATTTTTTCCCCCCTAATTTATTTCAGTTCAACTACTTTTGGCTACTGTAAAAATGTTGAGATAGTAAACAAAACTCAAAAAATCCAGAAAACCCACATCTCTGCTCCCTGCTATGTCCTGCACACTCCATTAAAAAGGCAGAGGATTCAGGGTGTGGGTTAAGGCTACCCAAATTGTGGTACCACTCCACCGGTCATGCACCCAGTCCCAGTCGACCCCGCCCCACGTTGAGGTCCACCGTGGGGCTTTGAGCAGCGGACAGTGTTGCCATTTCTGCGCAGCCAAGTCACAGCCGGAGCAGGATAGCAGGCAGGGAGGAGAGATTGGGTGGGGCGGCCACATCTGTGGCCGGCACCTTGGCCCATCCTGGAGCACAGTGTGATGACTGACAGCAGTCCACCCCCACGATTTCCCCACAGGGGACTGGCTGTCTGGCCTGCTCTCTGCGCTGACCCCAACTGTGGTGGCTGAAATTACGCACCACCGAGCGCACATAAATTGGTTCCGGCTGGGCTCATGTGGCTGCACCCACTGTCCCTTCCCCTCCGGCTCCCAGGAGGCTCTAGCAGCAGAGGAAATGGTGGCTCGGTTTCTCTTGCTCCTGAGTCACACTGACACCCCCCGAGTCAGCTACTTTTGGCAAGAGCCTCAGTACAGGTACCCGAGAGCCATAATTTTCCCACCTCTGCTCTAGAATTATATGCAACAAAGCTATTAACAACAATTATTACGAGGTATTCTTATAATCAAATGGCACTACAAACAAAAAGTATTCCCACTTACTTTCTGATTTTCAAGCCCTCTTCATTGTCTGGTAAGAAGAACTCAAAGGATTTGTATATTTTTACCAAGTCTCGCCGGTACTGACCAACATTAAATTCTGTAGAAAAGATACAGTATTAGTGGAATTAGTAAGACAGTAACTAATAATAAGCATTAAGGAGCACACATTATTAAATAGGCAATAGCTCTGAAACCAATTTACAAAAACTGTGCTAGTCAGAAACTACAACTAGCCTTCATATCACTGAAGCGAATTCTTGGGCCTGAACCACAAGAAAAGTTGTTTTTTATTCCCAGCTTTGCCACACACTCCTGAGACTCTGACAAAGTCACTCTTTCTGCACACAGTAAGGGAACTTTACTATATCATATGAGATGTTTGCAGAGTTCACATTATTCTGGTTTGTAATGCACTTTGAATGAGGAATCTTTCTTCCCCTTCCAAGAGAGAGTCTAAAATATATTTTAGAGCACTTATCATCCAAGGATTTCAGCCATTACTTAAACATAGAGAACTAACCAGCTCATTCTCTCACCAGCCCCAACCCCCCACCCCCACCTTCTTGTTGTCATCGTATGTACCTGATGATGTTTAGGAGGTTTCGTTTTTACTTTTTTACATATTGTACTGAAGGGATCTCAAACGAGTTTATAAGAAGCAGAACATATAGCACTGCAAATCTCTCCATTGTATTAAAAATACACCAACAGGCAAAGTACAGTCCACGTACAAGTACGATTTACCACCTCCAACCAAAGAATAGCCCTATTATCTGGGCAAAGGTCTCTGCCAACAAGACAGTCAAAGCATCAGACACATGATCAGGACTAAGAAGTCAACAGAAGGCAAGTGGCATTGTAACATAATTAAGTTTATGAAACAGCTCCTTCAAGTGCAGCAGTTAAAGTTTAACTTCTCTTGTGCTCACCATTGTACCTTAAGAAAGCATATTTAATTTAAGCATTGCTGATCAGTCATTTTAGACGTATCACCATTGTATTCTAGTCCCTCAAACATTCTCTTTCACCAACAGAGGACTCATCTTCACTATTAATGTCACTGATTCCTCATCTCCCTTATTACCATCACATTGGCTCCAATCTCCAGTCTACAAGGAATGCTAGCCTTTTTCTCCTGCACTTTAGTTTGTAGAGCAGTGGTTCTTAACTGCAGACAGGCCACCTGGAGGGGGCACAGAAAGGGTACAGTTGGCAAAGAGGTGTGGGGGCACAAGAAGGAGTACAGCTGGCAAAGACTTAGCTCCACTCTGAATGAGCTAGGGGGAATTGGTGTAGCAAGCTAGGGAGAGGTGTTGCGTGTGTGGTAGTGGGAGGAGCCGCAATTACCAGAGACAAGAGGAAAGAGAAAGCATGGATCCAAAAATGTTGTGAACCAAAAAGCTCTCTACTGTTGTAGAAAAACATTTTTGTGTTCTCTCCCACCATGCCACCTATGTAAACAGTTAGGTGTTAAGTCCTTTAATGTGTTTCAACTAGCACCCTTTTCCTGCTGACACCCCACTTACTCCTAGGAGTTAATTACTCTGCAGTATGTATTCCCCTTTAATCACCACCTCTTTTTTTCTCAGAGTACATGTTCCAGTCAACAAGACCAAATACTCCTAGGCACAGCTGTAATAAATAAGGATTTGTCAAGGGCAGGTATGGGGAATTTCAGACTGAGGATGGGGCAGCCCCCGATCTAGTTTTTAATTTGGAGTCCTTCCAGTTCCTCGATCTGGCTCTTAGATCTAGTTCCTTATCCCCCTCACACTGAAAAAGTGAGCTCAAGGTAAGGGATCAGAGATAAGGACATGCACAAAAGGAAAGGGGACAAATCCATGGCAGAGATCCACAATCTGAGCCCTCCTATTCCTGAGCGCACCTTTCAGCACCCCGACCCTCAACTTCTGTGCAGCCCTTGGAGCTTGTATTACTTTTCAATATGACCCAAGAATGAAAAGTTTCCCCATCCCAGTCTAGGAAACATTAACCATTTCTGAAGAGTCAGACTTACCGGTTTTCACTTCTATACGAAGATAACTGAAAACAGAAATAACTAACTGAACTGCTGCTCAGATTGAAAAGAAATATCAAAGCCAGGATCAAGGACCAAGCCGCACACAATGTCCCAATGACAGGCTGTTAGGGTGTGCATTAAAAGGACGACAGATCAAGGAACTATTAAACATTGATTTAGGCCTGTACAAACAACATATCTTTTTGAAGAATTACTCTAAGTTGGTTACTAAAATTCTTCTGCTTTAATACCCAACTTCCAAATTTGGTTTGTACCACTATTTGGTAACATGTCTATTTACAGACTCGTCACCATGGCACTAAAAGTTTCAAAAGAAGAATAAGCATAGGCAGCAAAGGATTCTAGAAGATTTTTTCATAAAAAGCAGCATTTTTCAATGTAGAAGTATATTAGTTCATCCAATTCTTTCTAAAATGAAAATAACTTTGCTTTATCTTTCCCTTGGATACCAAGATGAGCACCAACTCAATACACAAATTCCATTTATGCAACCTAGTTTAATTTTAAACCCTGTAGTTCAAGTAGCTTGGTAGCCTGCATGAAATACATTTCAGTCCTTTACCCTGTCTTGAGGCAGAAGTGCCCACATGAAAGAAACTAACTCTAGTTTCTCTCTTCTAGAAACTAACTCAAAGTCCTAACTCGCCTGATGAAGGACCCTGTGAGGTCTAAAAGCTTGCATTCCTCCAACTGGAGTTGGTCCACTAAAAAAAAAAATACCACTGTACTACTTTGGCCCTTTTTACACAGGCAGCAAACACCCACAAACACCCAGAAATCTGGGTGTTTGCCACCCATGTGAACCATGCCACAGCTGTGTGTGGTGGGGAGGAGGTGCATGCATGCACACCCCCAGCACGCACCCATCACCCACCCACAGAGCCATCCAGAAAAACAGAGGAGTCTCTGTGAGTGGCGGGGGGAGGGGAAGAGAGGAGGTCGGTGTGCGCACGTCAGAGCCTCCCGTGTTGACCGCAGCGCATACTGACACCACCACCCCGCACCGCAGCCCATGTAAAAAGGGCCTTTGTCTCTATTGTAGCTATACATTTGTCATGCACGTTCTTTTGGCAGCCTCGCATAACAATGGAACTGTAACTAGGCCCTCTTCAGAGCTGTCCCTCTTCAGAGCGGTCAGATAACCCCGGGACTGTCAGATAACCATGAACTGTAACTAGGCCCTCTTCAGAGCTCTAAAGGTTACCATATCAGGTGACATCTGAAAATTCTTCCAAAAAGTGTTGCTCAGCCAATGCCCACTACCAGATAAATCAAATATTCCTCACTGAGAGGTTTTTGCATGTTGTGTTTACACTAAGATTTTTTTTTATTTTCTTTTTTAACTAAGAAAGTTACCCCTGAATTTCAATGAAAGTTTAGCATTTGAACACCAAACACTTCTTTAAAAAAAAAAAATACAGAATTTAAAAAAAAAAAATTCTCCTTTGGTAACTTGAATAGTTTCAAATTGCCAACTCAAGAATCATTCTGAAGTGATAAAAGCTAGTGTATAATCACTGGTTTTTAAAGGGTAATTCAAATTACAGCAACTTATATGTCTCTCTTTGTAATTAAATACTTCTTTACTCATTTTGTGCTACCTGAAAGATGCCATTTATCGTATCTTTGGAGTTTATGTAATCTAATTTTAATAGCCAGATTAAAAGTTATGAATTCCTAGTATTCTGGATGCATAGTTATTTTAATTAACAAAATTAAAAAGACACAGATGACACCTAACATTAACTACAAAGATTAGCCACTAAATTAGCCTAACAACTGCCACATCTATGAATAAATTTTATTTTATTGCTTAACCGACTGGTTATCAACAAAGCTACAGGTACGAATACAAACAAGAACATAGTACAAAATACATCAACAGATAAAACATGCCCCCCAAAATTGAGACATCATATATAAACACATAATAATAATAAATAAATTGTAAATAAGTAGGTATTCAATATTTAAATATTAAAATGGTAAAATGCACAAACTAGTATACTTGGTTACTGTCACTAGTATTTAAAGCATTCAATACTACTTTGGCGTATCTGATTTGCTCTAACACAAAAGCTAGCAACAGTCCTTGAAATTGATGTGTCATACGGACTGAATAAATTTTTTTAAATCTGCTGGGAAGCTAAATGATCAGAGTACTACAAATATTGAGACAAATCTCTTAGCCTGGGACTCTCGTAATCTGTGCACCGAAATAAAATGTGTTCCCCAGAATCACAAATCGGGCAAATTCGGGCCTCCCTGGCCAGCCCCTGATAACGGTCTGACAAAACTGCTGAATCAAATACATTGAGCCTGAATTTGGTAAATGCAGTCCTATTTTGGTAAGAATTCCAAGTAACTAGATAACTGGGAGAACAGAACAGCATTGGGTAGCTAAAATACTGAGTAGTGACTTGCTGTGCCTCTAGTAGGGAGTTTTCCATTTGAATAGATTGGTCATAGATCCTTTCTCTAATTAATACGGCAGCTCCTTTGACACCCTTTGCCCTTATATAATCCATATAAAAACCCAGCTTTAAAACTTCCAGAGTCACTGCCTTTTTCCAAGAATCCAGCAAGCCATTCTGGATAGCCAACAACATAAGGGGGTTAACTGGGGAGACAAAAACCATGGTCTTTAACCAATATTTAATTAGCTGATATAATAAAGTAGCTCTTAGAGGTCGGCATCCAGTTTCAGCACGCAAAAGCGCCTGAAGAGCACCCCTTGGGACTGCCAATATAGTTCGTAAGAATTTATTTTGGATGACCTCCAGTTCTGTAAAATATCCTGAACCCCAGAGGGAAGGCATACAAAATGAAGTTAAGAACTTTGGCCTTGAACAGTCGGATAGCCGGCATAATCAGCTTCCCCCTTTAGAAAAATAGAATGTTAATATTATTGCGACTGTTCTGGAGGATGCTTGGATAACTGCATTAGAATGGGCAGTCCATCTAAGATTCGAGGAGATCAATACTCCTAGATACTTATATGAACTAACCTGCTCTATTGAATTTGAGCCAATATACCATCACTGGGTACGTAATCTGTCATCCCTCCCACCCACCCCCAATCATTGACTTAGTTTTCTTGAAGACATCTCAAGACATTCCTGCTGGCAAAAAGTGTTAAAGTGCTCCATTGCTCTGATTAGACCTACACGAGATTGCAACAGAATTACAGTGTCATCTGCGTACATGAGCACAGGTATCTTACGGTCACCGATTCTAGGGGCATGCTGGTCCGATGAATTAAGATGATTGATTATTCCGTTAAGATACAAATTAAAAAGTGCGGGGGCAAGAATGCACCCCTGACGAACACCTCTCTGTACTCTGACACTATCCGTCAATTGGTTAGGGGAGGAAAAACGGACTTGCAAGGTGTTATTAGAGTGCAAGGCAATTATTAGAAAGAGGAGACGAGGGCCACTGACACATCTAGGAAATGCCTGTCAGCTTCTTGAACGAAAGAAAAACCTATTTTAATTTGTGCTTAAATTCAGGTCTGATGAAGTTGGATTAGTAAGGACAAAATAATGAGCTGTTCATTCTGACATTACAGGCTAAACACAGGATAAGAAGCTTTCACTCCTCAGCAAGCAAGACCAGACTACAGGTCATGCAGCTTCAAGATCAAATCCTCAAAGAAGTCACTGCCACCAACACAAGCTACAGATGCTAGCCTAGACCTAGTTCATACACCTAGTTCATTTTTAATTTGGGTTTTATCATTAACATTTTAAGCTTACAGCCCTGTTACCTCAGACACTTTGTAGAACATTTACCACAGGTTCAAGTCAGCTCAATTAGCTGAGGGCAATCATTTGGCACTCAGTTTAGCAAGGTTTGCCATGGACAGTATTTTGTTTGTAATGTAATATAATTTTTCTTCACATACACAACTGGCTTGATAGCTTCACCACGTATAGAGAGGAGTCCAAGCAGCACAGAAATATTTTTACTACAACAACTTGCCAATTTTAAATAGAGGCTATTCTTATACATTTCATAATGCTTCGATATGGCTGTAAAGTGCTACCATAGGATAAGCACTCTGAATAAATTTGAGATGCAAAAGGTCCCTGTGCTGGCAATTTGTAAGACAAAAGGGAGTCAGTCAGAATAGAGGATGATACGGTTCTCTTCTAGCCTTAAGAAAATCTACTGTAGTTTAATATGCAGTTAATTTTTTTGCTCCTCAACAAACTTTCATACTCCCCTGACTGTCCGACAAGCACCACTGCTGGTCAACTGAGTCTTCTTAGTAACTAGATGCTCATCCAACTATACTTCATCTACTTATAAAGTAATACTTTGTATCAAAATACAACCTTTTAAACCAGGTCTCCATAGCAGTCATCCACAACCCACTTACTCCAGAATAGTTCCACTGAGCCCACCCCACAGAAGTTAAGTGACTTGCTCAGAAGGTTATGGGAGGGCAGAGTAAATCCCAGTGCCAACTATCACTCCCAATGTAAGTAATCCACAGCAACATCAATACTCTGATGTTAAAGGAGTGGGGTTGTCATCAGGAATGTGTCAAATAAAGTAGAAAAACTGGACAGACAGGGCAGGAGTGTGATGAATTTATTTTCCCTGTTAGTGTATTTAAATTAAGACAACAGAAAGAATTAAGTAGTTATCTCAGGAGAAATTGGTACATGAAAATAGTTCATAGCCATCCTTGTGATAAAACAAAAGCCAGCTATCACCTTTTGTAGGTACTCCGATCCAGTTTAAGTAGCGTGTCAATTTCTTGGAGATGTAAGTTTTCCCTCTGGCTGGGAGACCCACCATGACAATCAGAGTAGGACAATTGGTCATACATACTGCAGAAAAGAAAAGCATTTTATAGTTAATATTGACACAAGGCAAAGACTCAAGTTCTAGAAGGCAAGAAAATGGCACTCAAGTCATCCACCCTTTGTTATTCCACTACAGTATTCTGTTTACATGGCTCTGAAAATTTCTCGTTGACTATCGTGCAACCAGACTGAACATTCTACACCGAGCAAGGTTATACAAGTTTAAGTATGAATCGGATATTTATCATTAATAAGAAATTATACGATACCTACAACTTTGGATTCTTATTATTAATGGCAACACCATAGAGCTGCAGGTGCCAGCCTAGAGCATCGGGCAATCCACCTGCAACTCTATGGTGTGGGGGAGGGTGCTGTGTGGGCAGACCACACAGCAGGGCAGCCCCCAGGTCTGTCTCAAAATGACACAGGCAAGGCCACAAGTGGGTGGACGTGGGGGTGAATCTCCGTTGCAGCTCTGGGGCAGGCTGCCTCCGTATCTGTCTGTTTATACCCACTCTCACAACAACTCGGTGATGTAGATTATTATTATTCCCATTTTGCAGATGGGCTACTGAGGCTGAGACACATTGGGTATTTTCAGACGTGACGGGGCCGACTGGCGCACGGAATCACCCCTTTGATTCCCCGCCGGGGCCACCACGTAATGAGCCAACAGATGCGGTGGCCGATCCCAGCGGGGAATCCGGGGGGGTCGGGGCTGCACGGCACAACGTATGGCCGCACAGCCCCGCCCCCCACACTGCCCCGGCCGCCCGCCCTCCAGGAGACGGGCGGGCGCCGCGACCAATGCAGCCGCAGCGCGCGCCCGCATTGACCACGGCCCAGAATCCTGCCGTGGATTCCGGGCCGTGGTCTGGGGACAGACATTACAGCCCCTTCATCACGGGGGAAATCACATTCACCACGCAAATGGCGCTGGTCCCACCAGGACCGCAGTTCGCATGGTGAATGTGATTCCCCCCCCCGTGATTCACGGGGGTGAACATCCGGGGGGGAACTTCCATTCCCCCTGACAGATGTTCCGTGATCGCGATCACCATGTGGGGATTCACTGTGGTTGACCGTGATCACGTAACATCTGAAAATACCCAACGACTCACCCAGGGAGTTCATGGTTAATATGGGATTTGATCTGTGATCTCCCAAGATCAAAGTCCAACACCTTACTTGGGCCTAAGAATCCAGGGTTCCAATCCCATTTTAGCCATGAAACTCGATTTTTTTCTGTTCAAACAAACATGAAATAAGCTTGACTAAAACAATTTAGCATCTCAGGGAATCCCTCGTCATCAGCATCATTGTATTCACTTTTATCCCACCTAATCCTGCCTCAGGCAGCTCATACTGAAGCTCATACCTGAAACATCTTTCCCGTCACTGCCACAGGCAACCCCTTTTGCAGAGTCAGCAGAAGGAGCAAAATACACTGGTGTAGCACTTCTACAATAGACTAATAATACAGACAACTCCAGAACATTCTAAATTAAAGCAATTTAAATTTAAGGCTTGAAAACCTTGACCATATTCCTTATTCCTTCCTTGAAATAATAAATATTTCAGCCACTCTTAGCTATACAATACCATGGACTCAAGAACCTTCCTTGAATCCGTTACAGCTACAAAATGAAGCAGATTTTGTTGTACTAAACCACCTAAAGAATGCTTAAAAGTTAGAGCCCCTTTAAGAATAAGGAAGTTCTAGTTTCCTTCCTGAGCTCATTTGTACATGGCAATCTATTAGAACCATTTCCTTTCTATGCAGCAAAACTTAACTTTCTTTAAAAGAAAAGTTCCCCACTGATTAGACAAGATTAAGTTTTTGTGTTACAATGTAAGGCAAAAGCAACAAGGCAATCCCTTTTGAATACTGTTTCAATACGACTCAACCACAAGCTTTAGTTTTGGGAGAGTAGTTGTTTGCTTTTCCTTAGAGAAGAAAAACGTCTATTAGTCCTGTACAACCTCCTCTTTGAGCTACATTAATATTTGAAACATTAGAAGTCTCTAAGGTATAATTTTCCAAATGCCACAGGGAAACCATATATTTAATCCCTAAACCAATCACCAAAGGTTTTTACATACTATTCCTAGTGAAAAAATTATAGAAATCATGATTTAGTTTCCAGAGTAACAAATGAAACAGAATCTATTCATCCACAGATTTGCATTCTTTGTAAACCTAGAACTTAAAACCACATTGAGGGAAATCATAAACAGAGCCTAAATTAAGTTGTGTGTTTCTACACAGGATTTTGACAAACCAGGACAATAACTTTCGTTACATTTTCCCTCTTCATTCCATCATCATCAACTCTCAGCTGCACTCCAAATGGCAGGGGAGGAAAACAAATGGAAAATTGTGAAATGGAAAATTACAGTATATATTTTCCTGTCAACCTTTATCACACAGGCTCCCGGGGGGGGCGGGGGGGGACAAACAGCTTTGGGACATCATTCCTTTCCTGTTGATTTCACACAGAATTCCAATTCCTTGTGTTGCAAAACTGCAGCATTATGGACTATTTTCAGAGACATAATGCTTTATCATTGCTTTGGAAATTTGAGAAAAACAAAAGTTGTTCTACGGGTAAATCAATGGTCTATCCCAGGGATGAGAAACCTTTCCCATACCAGGGACCACTGAGAACTGGCACAAGGTCTGAGGGCTGCATACGAGTTGGGGGTGGGGGGTGTTTAAGGGGTGCACTCAAGTAAAGGTGGACCTAGGTCATGGACTTGTGCAATGGATCTACATGCCCTCATCCTTGCTCCTTACCCTCACCTAGGTTTTTATTTATTTATTTTTTGAATTTATACCCCGCCTCTCCTGAATACAGCTCGGAGCGGCTTCCAACAATAAAAACAGTATAAAACAGTTTAAAGCATATAAAAATACAATATCAAACAAGGGTCCGGGATACAAAAATCAATAGAGGAGGGAAGACAAAACCCACTAAACCCTCCCCCCCTCCCCAAAGGCCTGGGCGAACAGCCAGGTTTTACACTTTCGTCAGAATACCAAGAGACTTGGGGTCAGGTGAGCTTCCTCCGGTAGGGAGTTCCAAAGACGCGGCCCGGCCACCGAGAATGCCCTCTCCATTGTGGCCCCCCGCTTCACGCGGGTGACCTCCAAGAAGGCACCCCCGGCAGACCGAAGGGTCCGCTCTGGGGTGCGGAGGGCAAGGCGGTCCCTGAGGTATGAGGGGCCGAGACCGTGAAGGGCTTTATAAATCAATACCAACACCTTGAACCTGGCTCGGCATGCTATCGGCAACCAGTGCAGAGCCCGGAGCACAGGTGTTATGTGCTCCCGACAACCCGTTCCCGAAAGGAGACAAGCCGCATTCTGCACTAGCTGCAGCCTCCGAACCAGGCACAAGGGAAGCCCCACGTAGAGCGCGTTGCAGTAGTCCAGCCTCGAGGTGACGAAGGCATGGATGAGGG
>QEPC01011255.1:7427887-7459679 GCA_003113815.1 Sphenodon punctatus | reverse complement strand
CTCCCCTACCCCCACCCTCTAACCACCCCTCCTACACACCCCCGCCCCTCCTCCCTAGCCCTGACCAAAAAAGAATCCCACAAAAGCAGGACAACGTCCCCCCCTGCCATCCCCTGCGGCCCCAAAGCGCTACGTCCTTTGGCCATGGCCCTTCGGCTCGTGACCCTTCGGCTCCCGGCCCTGCGGCACAAGCCTCTGGGCGCGGGGCTTTAAAGCCCAGGCAATTTCCGGGTGGGGGAGGGGACAAGTCGGCTCTCCCAACCGGCTTCTGCGATTCCCCACACACACACCCAGCTGCTCACAGATCTTTTCCTTGTTCCCTGCAGGTTCACGGGATGGACAGCAACGGCACTAGGACCCACCCCCCCTCGCCAGCCCGATGACAGCGGGGCTCAGCAGAGGGAGCAGGTAAGTCAATGCAGGGCTCCCAGCACAAGCCGCTGGAGGCGGGGCTTTAAAGCCCTGGCAATTTCCGGGTGGGGAAGGGGACAAGCCGGCTCTCCCAACCGGCTTCTGCGATTCCCCACACACACACCCAGCTGCTCACAGATCTTTTCCTTGTTCCCTGCAGGTCCCCTCCCCCCCCCCTTTCCTCCTTTCTCAGAAGAAGCACAGAAAGCATAGATTATGAAAAATTAAATAACTTTATTTTCAAATAAATGATTCCCCACACACACACCCAGCTGCTCACAGATCTTTTCCTTGTTCCCTGCAGGTCCCCTCCCCCCCCCCGCCCCTCACCGGCAGGATGACAGCGGGGCTCAGCAGAGGTTGGTTTTCAGTGGTTGGAGATAGTAACTGGATCCCAGGTGTAAGATCCAGAAAACAGAAATGGCCACATAAAAACTTGCCATTGGCTGCATTTAGCCTCAAACCTGCAGATCTCCACCACTGGTCTATCCTATTGTGCAACAAACATTGGTCTGTAACTGTACTGGCCTGTAATTCAGAAGATGTAAAGATGATAAAAGACTGGCCAGACACATGGGTTTTGAATACATTAACAATGTAAATCCATTTCACCTAGCACTGGGTTTAATGTTTATAATGGACTAATAATGAAAATACAGGTTTTGAGAGAGCGTGCACAAGCGTGCAAAACCCATATAAAAGTATGGAATAATGCGTCCTAGGGGTGTGTTTATTTCTAATACCTGCTTATAACCTGAAGCAGAAGGGTCCTATAAATTTTTCATTCTAGCTACAGTAACTGTGGAATGCAGTAATATAAACAAGCTCAACTATAAATGTGCAAGAGTGAAAGCAACTCGCACGTGTACAATTTCACATAACTCTATTATGAAACTCTGAAAATATTCTTTGACATATACACCTAATCTGGTACTCTAATCGCTGTGTTCACAATCACTTGGCTATGTGCCCTACTATTAGAATGCCAAAAGAATAATTTCTTGATCTCAAACACCACCATCCCTGATTCCCTGTCCGAGTAAATACCTCTACTATAAGCAGAAACTTAGCTGAGAGAAATATCGACACACACACACCCTTTGCAAAGTGAACATTTCCAGTAAGAGACAAAGTACTATGCGTACTATGCCCCCCACCCTAGTTTCAATCCTACAAATAATACCGCAACTAATCTAAGTGAAAATACACTATCAAACATGCAAGATTTGGGAGATAGCCTGGATGATACAATTGTCCTCAACAAGGCCGACCCACCTGGAAAATTTCAACTTGAAATTAAAATACTGCAGTCAAGTAGAAGCAAATAAGACTTTTAAAACACTCTTCTACAGGTTTTTCTCATGAGAAGATAAAAAGGTCTCCCTCAGCATTCACTTAGTTGACAAAATGAAATATTCTAACAGCTAACACTCACATTTTTTTGCCATCAATGAAAAAATGAAATGGTCTTGTTTAGTTTAATTCAGTGTCCAAAGAGGAAGGGAGGTCTTTTCCATTCTTTCCAGTAAGTTTAGATCATCCCCTTTTGTCCTTCATCCTCGTTCACTTAACTATGGGTGAAAACAGACATGATGCTAACCACCCTTTAACCACCCTTGGTGGTCATTTATGCATGTTTCAGGGCTGCATAGGGCACCGATACAACACTGTAACATACACAAATAACCATCAAGGGTGGTTAAAGTGTCATGTCTGTTTTCACCCTAAGAGACAAGAAATTCAGTAAGTACTCCAATTAAGTTAATTTGGATGGCTTCTGTTCTGTAACAGCTAGTGCCTCAGTAAAAGGAGAGAGAAAAACAAGGTGCTAATTGCCCGTTACAAAATTTAAAACTGTGTTTTAGATGTATGTATGTTCACCACACACACATTTAGGACTCCTAAACACATGCTGCAAGTATTAATCAAACACTATTATTTACTGCCACAATTATCACCAATAAAAACATATGATCAACGCACACATCAATGTTTTCAGGGTGTTCAGAGTAAAATAAAAGGGGAGTAATCTTTACATGCAGGTACGGCGCTTCCTGTTTTTTTTCCTTTTTCTTTTTTTTTAAAAAAGTTATTAAATTGAAATACAAACACAGATTAAAGAAAAGTTTGAACAGAAACATATATATAAAATACACACAATATTCTTGATAGCTTCACTTTGCTACTCTTTCATCCATATACCTGTTCATCTAACCAATAATACAAATAATAATGAAAAATACAAAAGTAAAAAGGCATTTCTCCCATGTATACAGCTTCCATCCTTAAAGCTAAATAGATCCAGACTTCAGATTGATTTAAGGTTAAGAGATGCTTTTGTCTTATCCATGTCTATATGTTCCACAAGCAAACTCCAGGTTGGAGTCCATATTTCATAAAACTTCTCCAATGTATCCTTTAGCCCTGCTGAAATTCTTTCCATTGCCAATGACAGAGTCTTTTTATCCAATCTCGAGTAGTCGGACCCCCTGGCGTTTTCCACTTTTGTAGAATCGAATGGATGGCTGCCAGGATCATCACCCTTCCAGCGGGAGCTTTGGAGTGTTTTTCCAGTTCTTTGGGCCATAGCATTCTTTACGTAAAATAAAAAATATTTTATTCTTACCTATTTTACTTTTGGCTGTGAAAAGGATGGTGAGGAGAGAGGAAGCAACTGTATTGAAGGGGACCCCTGTGGCCATGGTGGATCTGGGATTAATTGTAGCGAGGGAGGACCCTGTGGCCATGGCTATGGAGGCATGGGGGTTAACTGTAGCATGGGAGGATATATGTAGTGGACAGGATATAAATCAAATAATAATTACTGCAATTTTTTCTGAACATGGAGAAAGTACATTAGTAGTAATGGTTTTTAATGTACCTATTATAATGAGGTACCCTACCCTAACAATGTAATAATTGCAAAAATCCTAACCGTATCATAATTGCACCTACACATAGGGTTACCACCTATGTATATTTTTGTAGGCCACTTATGAAACATACATGTTGCACAACATGGCCACACAACATGTATGTTTCATAAGTGGCCTAGAAAAATAAAAGAGAATGAAACACATCTTCATATCAAGTGCCAACCCAAGGTACAGACAAGGTGTTAGCAACCAAATAATGGAAAAGTCCCATTCAGTTGGAGAAGAGCTGCCTTAGAGGAATGTCAGTGGGTGGATCATCAGTACACGCCCGATAGCGTTATATCAGTGTTGGAGTGAGTGGGAAACAAAGTCTCTGGAAACATACAGGATACAAAGGTTACAGAGGGTATACTGTTGGTACTTGATCTGATGTGTTTTAGTCTCTCTGTGTAAACTATTTTAATTGTCTGCAACCTCATACAGAGGCCAACGTCCAGACCACTTCATGCATCTGAGGAAGTCAACTTTTGCTGACAAAAGCTCATGCCAAAATAAAGAGATTTTTGTTAGTCTTTAAGGTACCACAAGACTCTTTGCTGTTTTAGAGCAACACACTAACACGGCTACTCATATAATAATTGCTTGCTTTCATATTGCTTCTCCTTTTATGTGTTTGTGTTATTGTTTTATAAGAAAAAACCCAACAATACTACAACAGCTTACATTTATACAGGTTGATAAACAAGATGTGAAATGTCACAATCCACTATTTCCTGTAGTATAGCTATTCTGAACTTCTTGTACAACTGTTTCAACTTACAAAATGCAGTGAATTTGCACTCGCTATTGCAACACTACAACCTTCTAAATTGTAACTCTAAGCTACAATGGAATTCAATGCAGTGGCACAAGAGTGAGGTTTGGAGGAAAGATTAGTCTATTATGAATTGGAAAAGGAGAAAGAGAGGGGAAATAATATGTATACTGACTATCATTTCTCCAAGTATAAAACATCTGTTCATAATTCTTTTTTTAAAAAAATAAAAAAATTAAAAATACTACATCTAAACTTGACACAGTGCTAGTACAGCACTTTTGCTTCCCATCCTTCTATCTGGAGCCCTTTACATAGATAGGTATAGGTCATCATCTGCATTTTATAGAAGATTTTATTATAGAGTAGAGGAGTCAGGTAAGTTAGTAGTAGAAGTGGAAATAAGAACCCTAGGTCTCATGAATTCCAGATCCATTTTCCACTGGCCACAAATGTCCATTACATCTAGGAAATGCTGCTACTTCTACTACTATTTATCATTTCCTATGGCACTACTAGTTGTACGCAGCACTATAGCGCATAGCATACGTATATAGCATATAACAAAACATCTTGCCTTTTGTTGCCAAACCCCAGAAGACGACAGTGAGACAAGGAATGGGATTAAGCAGACCATACTCTTTATTAACCAATAACAAACCATGTGATGTGAGGGAGGCATTCCCTCCCCTCCCCCCCCCCCCCGATGGATCCGGTCAAATATTCCCCCCACTAGGATAGGAGGACGGCCTGTTACCTAGTCCGGTATCACCCCCCATATGCCTGGATCATTCCTAACCTAAGTAACCCGCCTCCCCCCTTTCACAAGCCCCCCTTCCAGTCCAAGATGCCCACCTTAGGTAAGGGGGGACTCGGGGGGGGGGGCTCCCTGTGGAGACCAGCCAAGCAAGGACAGGGGGAGGCCACCACTCTTGCCAGCCTGCACCTAAGTGGATTAAGACTTGTGATGCCCCACAACCCCCTGGGGCGAGGGCAGGCTTTCAGCCACATTAAACTGAAATACCCCACCTCTTGTTCCCACCCCTTTAAGGGGAAGCCAGTTAACCCAGTGTTATGCTATTACTGAACCCCTAACTCCGGACCGGATCACCAGAACCACAGCTTTGCTTGATTGGTTTCGCCCCCACACTCCCCAGCATAACATCCTGGCCAACTCAGTCTTCAAGACCCCAGGCACAGATCAGATAGATGGACACCATCAACCAAATAAAGTTCCAGCTGGTCATGATGATTCAGGATGTTAAGAAGGAAAGATGATGTTAAACAGGCAAACCAAGAGATCAGTACCACAGCAAGCATCCAGTGGGGTCACGGACATATATGCAGAAAGCATCAGACCTCCAGCGACTAACTGACCTAATCTGTGCTGGGCTAAAACCAGCAACAGCAGCATAGTTGGCTGCACCAATATGAAAAGAGTGGGAACTGTAGCTGCCAGAGCGGATGGCCAGGGACTGAAGGCGTCTTTTTAAGATTGCCAAAAACTGGAAACTGGTGAGGAGAGACACATCAGTGAGTTTAAAAAGCACGCCTGGCAGCTGGGAGCGACACTGCAAATAAACCTGCATTTCCCATACAGGGCATGAGAGGTGGGAGCTGCCACTATGCAGGGTAACCCATGACCCTTCTGATCGTTCTTAGCAGCTCGGAGGCAAATGTCCAGGTGCTCACTGGAGCAATGCACATCGCTTATCGCTAAAGCCCTACCAGTATGGTCTCCTTTAGAGCTGGGCACCAACTCACTTACCCAAAAGGCGCCGACGGCAGCAAACTGGAAAGCCACTGCAAAAAGGGAAACCTCCCCGTCATTTTTACATACCCTCGGCAAAACTTCCATAAGTCTACTGAGAAGCTGGGGGGTGATCAGGGGCCTATTATCTGAGCAGCCTGGCCCTCAAGGACCCGCTTGAGCAGGAGGCTATGGTCGGGGGGTGGCGAGGGGGGGAGATACCCAGCAAGATCCAATATAAATCTCAAAACCACTATTTTTCCTGCCACTGAACAAAACCCTTCCCTTTTGGTTCAAGGACAAACTGAAGTAAACATGGTTCCAGTAGGGGGAAACCCATAGGCAAATCATGATTAGTTCTGAACTCCTGGAATTCACAGAAGTCGAGCGTGTATGTCGTCCTGGTCCTGGGATTCAATGTCCCCTGGACCGTGTGGAATAGCTCTAGGACCCAAGGCTCTACAGACCCACTGGGAGGGGCTCCAGATTCTCACTGGCGTCCGGAGCCAGCTGACAGAAGTGGTCCAACTGCAAACAAGAAAGGGCATCGGCTATGCCATTGTTAATTCCAGGTACATGCTTGGATACAAACACAGAAACACAAATATCCTAACAAGCCCCATCACACGTGGTGATTTAGAGGACAATAAGTTAATCACATGCACCACGGCCACATTGTCGCACCAAAAAAGAACCCTGCAATTGGCAAAGAACCCGTGCCAAAAGCGCAATGCAAAAACAACAGGGGAAAACTCAAAGAATGTCAGGTCCTTGGTGATCCTGTCCCTCTCCCACTCAGAAAGACATCAGGCAGCACACCATTTGTCCCTGAAGAAAACATCCAAACCACCCACATCAGAGTGCACCTGCACCACGGCCTCCACAAAACTGCTGCCACCAGAAACTCACCCCATTGAAGTCTTGCAGAAAGGTGGCCCTGAGTTTTAGATCCTCTTTCATGTCACATGGTGATGTGGGGGCGCGGGGAGGGTCCGGATGCCCAGCTGTAAAGCCTGGACATAAATATTTAACCAGGAGCCACCACTCGGCAAGCAAAATTGAGGCTCCCCAAAAGAGACTGAAGCTGTAGAACTGTGACCTTGGTGGCTGAAAAGCACCAGCTAAGGAGGGAAACAAGCTTCTGTTGTACTAGGTTTTGAGGTGCTAAGGCCTTCCGCCTTTTCGGGGGTCAGTAGAACACCCAGCTCACTGGTGACTTCCTGAAAGGTATCCAGAAGGGGCACGCACTCTGCTTTACCAGGGCGCCCGATTAACAGGAAGTCATCCAAATAGTGAGTGATCTACGCTACCCCAGCCTGCTTCTGAACCACCCATTCTAGGACGGAGCGGAACATCTCAAAGGCAGCGCAGGAGATGGAACATCCCATATGCATAGTTTTGTCAAAGTATTAGTTCCCCCCGAAATTCAAAGCTGAAGAGCCAGAAATCCTTGGGATGAACAGGAGAAGCCTAAAGGCGGATTTAATGTCACTCTCGGCTAGCCGGGCCTCCACCTCACATTTCCTGACCACTTTGGCTACAGAGTCGAAAGAGGCATAGCGCACAGAACACGTTGAGTGAAATGTCATTGTTCACTGAAGAGCCCCAAGGGTAAGACAGGTGATTGATTAACCAGAACTCGCCCGGTGCCTTTTTTGGTACAACCTATAGTGAAGAAATGTGGAGTTGAAGGAGCTAATGCCCCAAGGCCGAACTGGAATTGGCACCCATTGGGGGGCTGCTCCCACCAGAACTGAAAACTTCTTTACCCCAGTTACCTGGGTAGGACCTGCTTCTGCTGCTGTAGTGGTGAAATTGATTACAGTTGCACACACCAGGTGCCCACCCCCACACCAGGTACAAGTGTGCCAAAATATGCAGGACGAGTGGGAGCACTTGCCCTCATTAAAATCCCAGCGCAACAAACTGGGCCTGCTGCCCCTATGCTCTTTAGATTTACTCTGCCCAGTGCCATTGTCTACACTGCCTTTCGCCAATGTATGTCCACTGTCTGACGGCTGAGCATTTTGATGTATTGTTGACACACTCCCACCACAGATCCTGTGCAGGCTGATCCGAGCAGATTCAAGGGGAGATTGCTACCTGATGGCGAAAAGTCTAATAGTATCTAAGCCAGGCACCCGTGGCAACAGTCATAAGCCTGCCAAATAAGGTCCGCACATTTAATGAACTCAGTAGTCTTACTGGGGTGGGCCCATAGCATCACACCCTGGAAGATGCTGAAGGCAGCTGTCCAAATTGTGATCAGCTTTCAGGCAACGAAAGCACTTGCGCTCTTTTGTCATCCCACGTATTGGGGTCGGGAATGGGGCCACTAAAGAGGAGTGAAAATGTATTCCCATCTCTAAATCCTCTCCCTTGTGGACCTGGAGGGTCGCCTTGGGAATCGCCAGAATTATCCCCCTGGAGAGATGCAGAGAGTAGAGGAAGGGATTCCTCGCCAGAGGAGCACTCAAGTTCAGGAGTGGCGGGGATTGTCACAGCACACACCCCAGCCTTGTTCCCCTGTGCCCACGCGATAGTAGGGTTGCCCTAGGAATTCCCAGACCTCAGGGGGCCCGCGGGGCAAAGGAAGGGGTTCCCCACTAAAGGTGGCTTCCAGCTCGGGAGTGGGGAGAGTTGCCATGGCACCACTGCCAGCACATCCTTGCTGCTGACGGTCATAAGCATCCATCCTTTCCTGTAAAGACCTCAACGAGGCCTCCATGACTGCACTGTCCTGCAATTTCTTCTGGCTCTTCTTCCTAGGCATCCTACAAAAAACTGAATCCCAAACAAACGTGAGTCCTTGCCCATTCCATCTCATTAGGGGGGGAGTGCTTGTCTATAACTACTGATTGTACAGTGCCACTAACGCTGCCATGCAGGAATAGATATTGCGAGTGCAGGACTGGTTAACAAGAAATGGTACCAGGCAGCAGGAGCTTAAATTTGGCATCGAGGGGGTCCTGCCCAGGGAACCGTACCTGAGCTGTGACATCACAGCAGGGCCTGCCTCACACACCACGCCCCTGTCTCTTCCTCAAAGGGGGCTACAGGTCAGGACAAAAAGCCTTCTCCCGCAATTCGCAGGGGGAGGGCAATCTGCTTACTGGCCGCTCAGTTCTTGTGACAGAAATGTGCTGTATCCTTAATCCGGTGAGAATAATTTCAGTGCTACTTACAGTCACCAAGAATAAAATCCAATGGTACACAAATGCAAGATTCTTCAATTAATTGTTTACAATTTATGTAAACAAAAATGTGCGAAGAGTTTATTAACCAATGGGCTACTGAGGTATATGGGAAAAGAGGTAATCTGTTAAGTGCAGGCTATGCAAAAATACAGATCAAGGCTACTGTCAGCACATTAGTAAAGTAGCTTCTCCTTACAATTTCATTTTATTTATTTTTTAATTCCCTGTAATGATTCAACTCAAAAATGGTAGTGTCTTGCTTGTGTAACGTGAAAAAGAACAAAATTAATCTAGTTTTATTTATTTTATTTATTTAAATGTATACCACCCTTCCCATTGAGGCTCAGGGCAGCTTACAAAGCAAGTAAATATAAAAGCATAAAATAAGAGTGAAAGAGAAACAAAAAAAGGATATACAAGTCCTTCCAAAAATTGTTTAGACACCCATATAGTACACACAAAAAGTTTTAGAACTTTACATGTTTAGTCAGATGGTGCCTGTTACCATGATATCTCCAGAAGGCTGCTATCACAACTTACTGAACATCAATAGAAAAATTAGTAGAAGTTGAAGCTGTAAACCATCAAACAGCATTCTCACTGGGAATGTGCAAAAAATTAACACACGAAAAGTGTTGAGATGGTGAGGGCATGGGGAAATGTGCCAGATCAGCCTTATCAGAAACTCTTACTAAACAGTTTTCTGTCATTTGTATCCCAATCAATATGCAACTATTTGAGAAACTACTATTTGTAGAAATCAAGCAATTAGTATTAAGAATTTCATAAAAGCTTCAGAGAACACACAGGACGCACCACAAAATACAAGATCAGCAACATAAAAGACAGTAATGTTTTGGTTGCTGAACCTCCTAAAAACAATAGACAGCTTAAAGGAGTTAATTGCTAGAAAGGAGAATTGGTTACCTACCTTCGTGAATTCCTTTCTCTCTTACTCTCCTGATCCTCCTCCGCTGGGTAGCTCTGCTGCTGGCCGATAGGAGGCAGATGACTCATTTCTTTGTGCGCATGCGCGCCAGGAGCTACCCGGTTCCTCAGTCCATAATATAGCCGAGTGCCCCTGTAATCAGTATCACCTGGAAAAACATAACTTCAGCAGAAAAACTGTAATACGTTAAGAACAAAACATCAACAATTAGTTGAACTGGGACCGAACTTGGTCAAGTTACAAAACAGTTGTATAAGTGAGATGCTGAGTGCTGTACGGCAGGGAGGGTCGGAGGAGGATCAGGAGAGTAAGAGAGAAAGGAATTCACGAAGGTAGGTAACCAATTCTCCTTTCTCCTCTTACCTCCTTCTCCTCCTCCGCTGGGATGTACCAGAGCCAAATCCCTCCTCTACGGGTGGGAGCCGACAGCACTGGGAGCCTCCAGTACTGCCTGCAGTACCCGCCTGCCAAAGGCAGCCTCAGCTGATTGAAAAACATTGATCTTGTAATGCCTTATGAAGGTATGTGGGGACGCCCAGGTTGCGGCTCTACAAATCTCCTCGTAGGAGGCTTGTGCCTTAAAGGCGTACGAGGTGGCCGCACTGCGAACTGAGTGGGCCCAGATCTGTAAGGGGGGAATCCTCCCGCCGGCCTTGTAGGCTTCAATAATGGCTTGTTTTACCCATTTAGACAACAAGGTTTTAGATGCCTTGAGACCCTGAAGAGCTGGTCGAGTGTTAACAAAAAGGGCCGTGGATTTACGAAAGGACTGAGTCCTGGACAAATAAATTTTTAGCGCTCGTCTGACATCTAGCTTGTGCCAGACCTTTTCCTTTTGGTGAACAGGATTGGGGCAAAAAGAAGGGAGCACCAACTCCTGGGCCCTGTGAAAATACGAATTTACCTTCGGGATGAAGGCCGGGTCCAACCTAAGTACGACCGAATCTGGTCGAAAAATGCAAAAATTGTCCTCCATGGACAGTGCACTCAGCTCCGAAACTCTTCGAGCTGACGTGACTGCCACCAAGAAGACTGTTTTTAGTGTCAGAAGATATAAGGATATATGTTTCAATGGCTCAAAAGGAGGTTTTGTCAGAGCCTCTAAGACCAAATTAAGATTCCAGGAAGGTACCCGGTGAATAACAGGAGGGGACAGAAGCCTGGCCGCTCGGATGAACCTTCGAACATGAGCGTGCGTGGAAATAGGTCTACCAGTTTCAGCTCTTAAAACGGCATCGAGGGCAGCCGCCTGCCTAGCTAAGGTATTTGCCCTGAGACCCTTGTCTAGACCCTGCTGTAAAAACTCTAAGACTTGAGGCACTCGTGCCCGTCTAGGGTCCAAGTCTTTTCGCCTTGACCAGTGAGCAAAGGTTTTCCAAGTACTTTGGTACGACCTCCTGGTGGCTGGTTTTCTAGAGCTTTGGAGGGTATCCAGAACTGGTTCCGAATAACCCCTTCGTCTTAGTGCAGCGCGTTCAATCGCCAGGCTGTCAACTGTAGAGTCTGGACGTCTGGGCAGGAAATGGGACCCTGACGAAGAAGGTCTGACCGCAGCGGAAGTTTCCTGTACTGGCCTTGACTCAGTTGAATGAGCTCCGAGAACCAGGGTCTCCGGGGCCACCAGGGAGCGATCAGGATTAGGAGCGCTCTCTCCCTGCGCGCTTTTGCGACAGTTCGTAGAAGCAGTGGAAACGGAGGGAAGGCATAGAGTAGCCCCTGCGGCCAGGGCTGGTTCAGGGCGTCGATTGCCTCCGCCTGCTGGCATGGGTCCCGTGTCATGAAGCGGGGCAGCTGAGTGTTGTTCCTCGATGCAAACAGGTCGATGACAGGGACTCCGAACCAGCCCACAATGCTCTGGAACACTGCCTTGTTGAGCATCCACTCGTGAGGCTGCAATACCTGGCGACTGAGCCAGTCTGCGGTGATGTTGTCTTGGCCCCTGATGTGGAGTGCTTTCAGGGAAAGAACATGGGATTGGGCCCATCGGAATAGACGTGTTGCTTCCCGATGGAGTTGGGGCGACCTGGATCCGCCCTGATGGTTGATATATGCCTTGGCTGTGGTGTTGTCTGTGTAAATGAGTAGGTGACGATTGGTCCCGGAGGGGAAGATGTGTTGAAGGGCCAGGCGAGCGGCCTTCAGCTCCAGGAAGTTTATTGGTTGTTTCGCATCCTGGGGGGACCACAGTCCTTGCACCGAGCGTGTCGCCGTGTGCGCCCCCCAGCCTGTCAAGCTGGCGTCTGTCGTGATTATGTCCCTCGGGGGGTCTGTGAGGGGGACCCCTTGCAGGAAGTGTGCGGGCTCTAACCACCAGGACATTGAGTTTTTTAGGTGTCCTGGTATGAGTACCCAGGGATTCAGCCCGCTCGTGAGCTCTCGCTGCAAAGGAGCTAGCAGCTTCTGCAAGTGACGAAGGTGGAACCTGCCCCATGTCACCTGGGCAGTGCAGGAGACTAGCAGGCCCAGGAGTGAAGCGAGTGACTTGAGTCTGAGGCGACGTGCTGATCTGAGGGTTGCCACCAGCTTCCTTATCCTCCGTGCCCTGTCTGGTGGCACGAACGCGCGGTCGGAGGTGGTATCGATGACTACACCCAGATGTTGAAGTGTTCGTGTCGGAGTCAGATGGCTTTTCTCCAAGTTGACGAGAAACCCGTGCTGTTCCAGATAGAGGATAGTCCTGTTGAGATCCTCTATGGTCTTCTCCGGTGACTGGGCTCGGATCAGGAGATCGTCTAAGTAAGGATGGATGTGAATGCCCTCCATCCTGAGGTTCGCCACCAGGGGGATCAGCACCTTGGTGAAAGTCCTGGGTGCTGATGCCAGTCCGAAAGGAAGGACTCGAAACTGCCAATGTTGGTGGCCGTAGGCGAAGCGTAGCCACTTCCGGGAGGTCGATCTGATCGGGATGTGGAGGTAAGCGTCCTGTAGATCCAGGGATACCATCCAGTCGAGTTTGTGAATGCTGTGACAAATGGAGGTTACTGTCTCCATTTTGAACCTTTTCTTTGTCACATGCTGATTTAGTGCCTTCAGGTCCAATACTGCTCTCCAGGTCCCGGTCTTCTTTGCCACGAGGAAAAGAATGGAGTACATTCCCAAGAACAGTTGGGTCAGCGGCACCTGTTCTATTGCTCTGGAGTTGTGTAGTCTCTTGATTTCGCTTTTCATTGCGTGATGTTTTCCTGGATCCCTTGAAGCGGGGGAGACCAGAAATCTGCTTGGAGGGGGGGAGTCGAATTCGACAGCGTATCCCTGTTCCACGCAGGATAGGACCCAGGCGTCTGAAACCGAGAGAGCCCAAACCTCGTGGAAGAGTTGGATCCTGCCCCCGACCTGCTGGGCGGAGCAGTCAGGAGTCCTGCCTGGGTTGAGTGGCAGGGGGGCCTCTAGATCTGCGCCTGTCATACCTGCCCGAGCGGAAGCCCCTCCCTCTGCCCCGGAAGGCAAAGTTGGTAGTATACGCCCTCTGTGACGGTGCTTGGAATCGTCTGTACGGGGCTGAGAAGCCCCTGAAGCGAAAGGGCTGCTGTCTAAAGGAACCCCTTTTACTGGACAATTGCTGGAGGGTCTTAGTCTTATCCTTACTGGACGCCTCCTCCAAGACCTTCTCCAGGCACACACCAAACAATCTTGAGCCTTTGTATGGGGAGGCAGTAAGTAAGTTCTTTGCGGTGACATCCCCATCCCAGGAGCGTAGCCAAAGCCGACGCCTAGCGGCCACATTGTTGGCTACGGATCTGGCTGACCATGTTAAGTTGTCAGTGGTCGCGTCTGCTAAAAAGGCGGCCGCCATGTGTACCCTGGAATTCAGGCGTTGAGCCTTACCCTCTGAAATTTCGGGGTCTTGGAGCTCCTGGAGCCAAGCTAGCATGGCTCTTGCAACATAGGAGGATGCTATTCCTATCCTCAGGGCTGCCGAAGTGGATTCGGAAGCCTTCTTTAGAGCAGTGTCCACCGCCCTATCCGTTGCGTCCCGGGGGTGGCAATCCCCCTCAGTGGGGAACACCGTGTGCCTAGCTAGGGAAGCAGCCCCTGCGTCCACTTTAGGTGAACGGAACAATGGAGCCTTTCTCCTGGAGAACGAGTAAAGGGAATCCTGAGCCCTATTCATTTTAAAATTCTTATCAGGCTGCTTCCATTCTTGCAGAACCAGCTTCTCAAAAGCCTTGTCTAAGGGGAGGCCCTGGTCTCTGCCATGAACTGATGGAATGTATAGGCGTGTGTCCTCTTCCTGGGAGTCAGAGGAGTCCCGCTTAGGAGGTTTCTCCTGTAACTGCAGAGTTTTTATCACGTGAGCGATAAGTTCATTCCTGTACTGACCAGGAAATTGCCTCTCTGCATCGTTAGACTCTGTAGTTTGTTCGACCCATTCGCCCTCCTCTAAATCTGATTGGGAGTGCTCGGAAGCCGAGGAGTGCTCGGTCTGCCCATGCTCGGAAAGGGCCTGGATCAGGTCAACCTGCTGGCCCTCTTGGTCACTTTCGGCTGAGGACCGAATAGAGTGACGAGTGTCAACTGAGGGGCGTCTAGGTCTCTTTGTGCCAGAGGTCCCTGCCTTGGCCTTAGTCAGAGGCTTGGGCTGCCGCTTCCTACTTGGTTTGGGCAAGTTCCCCAGGGTGGCCAAGATCTCTCCAATAGATTTCTCTATGGAGGCCAGGCGTACTTGCGTGTCTTGTTCCTGGGAGGGGGCTGCCATTGGAGGGGGGGTGGCCCCGCGGGGGGGCTGTCCCGTGCTCATGGCCTGTGCAAAGAGAGATAAGGGAAAATCAGGCACGTAAGGGTTAACTCTCCACCGGAGGGAGCCCAGACTAGCTGTCTCCGCTCTGGAATAGGAGGAGCCACGAGAGGCTGTTGCTGGGGAGAAGACCAGCAGCGCTGCCTCTGCCCAGCAGGGGGCTGGCACGTGCTGTTGCTAGGTAAGATGTCTGGCCCTGTAGCCAATATTAGGCCACACAGCATGCTTGGGAAAAGACCCGTAACGCTGCCTCTGCCCTGCAGGGGGCCGGCACATGCTGTGGCGAGGCAGAAAAATCCCTCGTGCGATAAGGCCTGGCCTCCTTGTAAAGAAGGAACCCTCGTGACACAATAATGGCTGGGGAGACTCCGAGGCCCAGCAGCGCTGTCCCCGAGTTCCCCGCCTAGGGCTTATGGTAGAAAACGGCCGTTGCGGCCCCACCTGCTCTCGGGCGTGGCGCGCCACCCCGGAGCTATTCCCTGCTCGTTTTGCCCTTTTTGCTTTTTGCGATTGGCCCCCGGTGTTCGCGGGTGCGGCCATGCCGCCCCGGAGTTACCGCTGCCTGTATTATAGGCTCCCATTCATGGGAGTAAAGTAAGGCCCCAGAGCTCTCGGGCGCGGCGCGCCGCCCCGGAGCTGAACTTTCGGCGGGCGGAGGGGGGAAGCTTCTCCAACTGCCCCTATTCCCTCACCTGCCCAGTACGCTGAGGCCCTTAACTTTCTTTTTCCTTTTCTTTTTTCAGAGCCCTCGAGCTCCCGCGGAACGCGTCCTATGCGGCCGAGGCAGATGACAAGACTGAGGAACCGGGTAGCTCCTGGCGCGCATGCGCACAAAGAAATGAGTCATCTGCCTCCTATCGGCCAGCAGCAGAGCTACCCAGCGGAGGAGGAGAAGGAGGTAAGAGGAGAAAGCCAACCCTATTTGCGGTTTCTTGCATTATTTCATAGTATAATGAAATGCACATACTCTGCCAAAGTTCTGAAACCAGATAGAGATACTAAACATATTGGCCCTGCAGGAACAAATTTATTAACCTTTCAACTCAAATTATCTTGACCAACTAAAGGCACAAAAGCGCCTAAGTTACTTTTGTTACACCCACCTTTTTATAGGACTTCAAAAACTAAGTTTCAGAAAAAGTCAATTTTAATTTATAAAGAAATGTTTCCTTTTTATATTTCCTATGGGGAAAATTGAACTTTGTAAATAAACATTTTCCCATAAAAATCACAACCACCACAGTCTTCTGCAGAAAAGTTTTCCAAATGAACAATTTCAATAGGGTCTAACGTAAGGCCCCCATTGACTCAAATAGGCTTTTGATTAAGACCCTGGGTCTCTGATATGATATTAAATCTGTAACAGTGTATGAACACTTACCACCTCCTTGAATCTAGTGTATAAAAATGCAATGAGAATGCCTCCAGTCCAATAAAACTAGTTTTACATATTCTGCTCCTATTCCCGGTCCTCCTCAATCCTGTCAAATTTAACTATTTCTGCTTCAGTGTTTTGCAAGAGCATTTCTGTCTTGATAAGAAAGGCCAGGACCACTGCTCTGCTCAATTTTCCAACAAAGGACAACAGCTGCACCTTTGGGTACAAAATACTTTCAACAGGAATTCAGATTTTGGAATGTCTAGAGACTATGGGTGTTAGCAAATGAGCCTCTGGAGTCTGGGTTTGGCCCATGCAGCTCCCAATCACCTGGATGCAAGGAAGTTGCACACAACATAACTGACAGGATGTGGAGATGTGGGTACATATTATCCTGCCTGGTGGGCTCTGCATGCTTCAGGACCACCCTGTGAGTGAGGGATGCGTGTATGATGGGTAGTGGCCACATGGCCGGTAGGGGCAAACAGCAAATAAATGGGCAGCAAATATGTGGGAAGGTAAAATTAATAGAATAGCCAATGATACAGTAAATTGTGCAAATTGCACAAATGCCCAAAATGAAGAGGCATTAATTTACATTAACTAAGCCCAGAATGCATAACAAATGTGTTTTGCCTTTGAAGCCCTCCACTTTAGCAAGGCATAGAAGAGTACCACTTTAAAATATTGTTCATTTACAATTTCTGTCCCTCCTCACTCTCTGCCCCTTATCTATAATTGCTTTCTTCTCTCAGTCAGACTTAGGATGCACAGCATGAAAAACTGCTTTCTCCAATATCTACCAAATTGTTATCTTTTCCCCTTTTGTCAGTAAAATCTTTAGGTGCATTTGTGTTTTCCTCCTGCCAGGTTTGCTTCTCCAGTCTTCTTTTCTATTCCACCAAAATTATCCCAGCCAAGTAATTTGCAACCAGCAGGATATTTTTCTGTCCCTCTTTGAGATGCATCTGCCATCTACAGAGGAGGACAGTAGCTCATTGCTCCTCCTCTTCCTTGAATCCCTTTGAAGTCCTTCAGACGTGTTCTCTCCCTCATTGCATCAATTGCAACTGCCACCTAATACACATGGCTCCCCGAGAACCCCTTTTCCCCAGTGTTGTGTCTCACATCTTCCCATTTGTGTACTTGTCAGAAACAGCTTGTGTTCAAAAGGAACATTCTCCTACCTGTCTTCTCAAATCCTTTCCTCGCCTATTGGAATTGGCAACTACATTTTTTTCTTGGTGTCCTCTTGCAACACCACTCTCCTTTTATATCTGTGCTATTGCTGAGTCCTATTGCTCTTTCCTGTAAAATATCAAAATGCATCTTTTCCTCTCATCCCACTGCTAAAGTGGTCCTCTTTGTTAACCTAACTCTTTTACGAAACTCTTCTTCTCTGGCTACACTCTTTTCTTCCACTCTTCCAGACTAACCAAAACACTGCTGTTACCATGTTCCTCTCCCACGTTAGACCCCTTTCCTTCCCCACACTTCACCTCGGTACATGAGGACTCACGTAAACCCTTCAGAGCAGTGGTGGGGTCTTACCATAGCTTTTGAAAGAGCACCATTTAAGGTGCCACAGAAAAATGCTCAAGGAAAAAAAGATCATTAAAATAATATTTATACAGTTCAAAATTGGGGGGGGGGGAGGGGGGATTTTAACTTGTGAAAACAAGTTACAATTCACCTTTATTTATCATCCCCTTCCCAATAAGTATAAAAATTACAGTGGAGATTCCTATTTTCAACATTCAGGCAGAGTGCAGACTCCTAGATGTGTGCAACTTAAAGCAACCTTACAGATAAACTTGAAAGTAGGTTTGGTCTAGGACAATTATAAAGTCCACTTGTACTCAGATACAGAATGTCTTCAAAGCACACCACTGAGACGGCATTCCATTGGGGGGAGGTGGAAGACATATAAATAAAATATTATAGCAGATGGAAGAGTTTATTCAATAGCTAATTACTGAATAGAGCATGTTAGTACCTTGCTTCCCTTGAGTTAACATTTGAACAACTATTTTTTCTATCCATTATCAGAGTCAATAGTACTTTTTAAAATAACTGAATTTTCACACCAACCATACATTATCTTCATTTTTCCTAGTCTAAAATTCTAGGTTTCAATCCCTATTGTAAAAATCCATTCAATGCAGAAGCTACAAATACTAACATTTCAACGTGTTCTTGTGTCTACAAGATTTTGCCAAGAGACCGGACCTAGTTTCTTCCAACTCATATAAGATCACAGAAAGTAAATGCATGAACAAGAGCCACAAGCTCTTGTAAAGTTAGAGAAAGTCCAGTTATCACTGGTATATGAATCTGGAGAGACAAGCTACTCTATAAACATAAATGAAGGAGATAAATTTATTATTATTATTATTAGCAAGCATTTACATAGCACCATTAAGACAGGAATCCCCTCCCCAAAACACAAAACTAGCTAAAAGGGGGAGAGGGAATAAGGGGGGGGGGAAATCCTGACACTTTAGATCAGTCCAAATGAGGGCACTTTAAAAGTCTACTGTCACTGTTTATCCTGCTTTATTTTTGCATTTCAATCAGCTTACCAAGTTGAACAATTTACTATACTACATCCACAACCTTTCTGGGTTACCAGGTTGTGACAGTTTTGCTCATCACTGAAGGCTGCAAATATTTAAGAACAGATCCTGTAAGGCTGTAGCAGAGGACCACGTTTCAGTAAAGCATTCATACAGAGCAGTACAAACAGCATGAAGGACACGGCACTCTACACAGGAGGAAAGAGGACTGATCAGCCCAATTACACAAAGCAGAGTCAGAATCATAGAATCTTAGTGTTGGAAGGGGACACAGAGGTCATCTAATCCAACCCCCTGCTCAATGCAGGAAATCCACAGCTACGGCATCCCTAACATAGAATCTCAGAATCACGATATGGCTTGGATCCTGTCTACACCAAAAACCAACATGATTGCTTGATGTTATGTTGATATGTTGTTCAGTGTTCAATGTTTTGTACTGAATTTGTTACGGCCAATGACCAAACAATAAAATTGATTGATTGAACATGATTGCATGTGGTTGGTTACAGACAGAACAATCTTTTTCTTACCTAAGTTGTTAGCAGGTACAAAACCCTTAACCACTATGGCCACAAATTATTAACCATACTGTGTGTGAGCATACGTAATAGTTAAATGCAGTTTATTTATACTAGATCCCGTTTATATATACAGTTTCAGAATCAGATAGATAAAGTTATTCCAATTAGTTTCATTTCCCTGTCAGGAGACACACCACAGCAATTTGCTTGGTATTTTCCAAACTGCAGGTGAGTGTAAACAGTTTAACTGAAAACACCATTTTAACATTTCATTTAAATTCTCACACGCACATAAGGATTTTGGATTCTTTTTTTATTTTAAGAAAAACGCCTGGATTAATATCCTTTTTTTAAAAAAAAAATATTGATGCAACAAATATGCAAAAGTTTAAAAGGATAGGCTAGCTAGAAAACAAATTTTCACATTAATTCTATCGAAAAGAAATAAACTCCATTTTCAATCCGTCTTACCTCTTAGAAATTCTTTTTTAAAAAATGAACACGCCAGCAAGTCTGGTTTGGTCACTCTGGGTACAATCATCCACCACTTCAGTGGATGAAGGACTTTATGCAATTCACTGGGGGCTTAATCTTTGGCAGAAAGACTTATGCATA
The DNA here is from genome assembly GCA_003113815.1 of Sphenodon punctatus. Lineage (NCBI taxonomy): Eukaryota > Metazoa > Chordata > Lepidosauria > Sphenodontia > Sphenodontidae > Sphenodon > Sphenodon punctatus. The sequence goes on along the minus strand of QEPC01011255.1, from coordinate 7,439,854 downwards.
TCAGCAGTTCTGGGTTACTAAAATGCACTTTCCATTACTTTCAGGGAATTCAAGATTTCTTCAGGCCTTTGCTTTTGTAATACGGACTGTAACTTTCTAAAAGTTGCCACTATAAAGAGCAAGTTTCAGCTGTTAAAAACAGATATGCAGTTATTTTAAAACTTTTTTCCTAATAGGATACATTACATCTTTATTACTTATTTTTGTCTTCTTCCATATTTTATTACTTATAGCTAATGCAATTTAAAATTTTCACGCAGAGAAGTCTAAATAGTAAATCAATATTTAGAAAAATGTGTAACAGCTGGGGGTGTTTTATATTCAGACCAAAAAAAAATTCAGATCAACCTCACTAATTCATGGATATTTCTACAAGAATCCACAACTGCAGTCTCTCTCTCAGTCCACTGGTCAAGACATTACAGAGTCTAAAATGTTCAAGCTTGTCTGAGCTTTTATTGAAATATACCCCAAGTTGAGGTGTTTAAAAAGCTTAGAGTTTTGACAAACTGTATAAGAGTAGATGTCAAAGTCTAAAGCCCCAATAACTGGTTGGCTAGATTTCTCAAACCACCCAGTAAATTACGCTGGAACCAGGAAGGCTTACTACAAGTCAGCAAACAGGGTTTTCCACCCTACAGGAAGCCCCCTTGCACCATTTATCTTCCTGTCAAAGCCAACAACACCCATTGAGAACTTAGGATGCTTAAACACAGATAAACAAGGCACTCTCTCCCATGCCAGATAACAAGAAGCCACCTTTCCTTCAGTAAGTCACCTTCCCATTCAAATTCAGTAGCCTGAGGAAGGAAAATCACTCTACGAGAATTTAAGAAAACAAAAACAACTTGTTCATACCCATTAAGCGAACTGCATGCTATTAAAGATACCACACTAGGAGCCTGTACAGTTCAGTACAGCGCAAGCAAATAGGATCAAGACACAGTTTAAATGTATTTGGAAATCAAGGGTATAGGAATTTGAGTTTTACTAACAAGGTTCAGAAACAATTCCTTCAACAAAAGTCAAGGGCTATCATTCTGTAATCAGGGGTACCAACACAGCTTTCAGTAATGCAGATGTGACCTTAGCACAAATTAGGTTCATTCTAAAGGCCAAAAATATTTCTTCTTTAAATATAAGCCACAAAGTCGTAAATAATTATTTGAAAAGTGTATTTGAAACAGAATATAGTGCAAAAAAAGAGTGGAATGACCTGCCCAGTTTCCCACGCCATAAGCCTATAAGTATTTGATATCAGGAACTGTGCGCTATGTGTCATAGCAGGTTCCAGATACATCTCCTTGGCATTCTAACAGGAGAATAGTTCCGAGACTTATTCTCTATTTCTAATCATGCCAATCACCGGGGAGAAGGGGGGCGGGGGTTGACAGCAAACGGTAAGAACACACGGACATTGGCCCATCCACAAAATTATGAGTCATCCGATTTACACCCCTCCAAAGTCCGGCGCTATTCTCCATTACCATTTTCCTCACCTAACACATCCTCCTGTATCTACCTCAGCCATCTCTGCTCAGCTTTTCTAAACTCTCTTCTTGCTACCTGGAAATCGTGGACTACACCCCAAACTACTCAAACCACTCCTGCGCCCACAAAGTCCCATCCTTCTCCTGCACCATGGGCGGCCAGCCTGGTCCCCGGGCCCACTCCAACCCTTGCATCGCTCCCCCCGACGAAGCTTTCTCCTAGCAATTCCCTTCCCCTCACTCACCCCCGCGCTGGGCGCTGTGCTTGGCCGGGAGCCCGTTGTTGTAGGGCACCCAAATCTTCTGCAGCGGGTTCTGTGTGAGCTCTCGGGCTGGCGACGCCGCCATCGTCGCATGGGGACCCCAAAGGGCTGAAACGGGGCAGGACTCGGTGAGGAGCGAGCTTTCTGCAGCGGCGGCAGAAGCAACGGGCGGGGTGTAGCTGAGGCTCCGCCTCCTCAGACCAGCGAAGGGACCAAGGAGCTGAGCAAGGGGCGGGTCTATTCTGCGCGCAACCGGCAAACAAAGAGACGTCCCCCAGCTAGTCCAGAGCCGGATAATTAGCAGCGCGCACCAGGGAGGTGAGACTGACACGGCAGTGCCCTCCGCCAGGGAAACGCGGGTGGAGCAGAGCCTCCCACCAGGGCTTAGCCAGCGACAACCAAGTGCCGGCATCCAGAGTCGCTCGGCCTGTGCCCTTCCGACGGAGTGCACCGGCGGTGAGCACCGGCCCGCCCCCCAGTACGACCCTATTGCTCACCCGGGAGTGATGGGATCAGTGCTGAACCTCCTTTACTGCCCCACTCCAGCCACGTAGCGAGCACCACAAGGGCAAGTTTAACAACAGATGACATCCCCAAATGTAAAAACCCCTGCCTACAAAATTCCATAACAAAATTCAGCATTTAAAAAGCAGGGGAGAAGAGGGAGTTGATATACTGCCAACAAAAAGTTTGATGAACGCTGTAGCACTGGAAGCTACAGAACCATCAATCTATTTTGTACTGTTTTCCCTGGTTAATAATGTCCCAGTTCTGTGCTTACATGAACTACATTGATTCCCTATGGACAAAAACAAATGTAGGAACAGATACAAGATTATTGGCATTTGTCATAAGAGTAGCCACAGTTCTGAACACCTTTTCTTGAATGTAGTTCCACCGAGGTCAATCAATAGGACTACTCGCAGCAAGAAAGCTTAGGACTGAGGTCAGTATTTTTTAATCTGGCTTAATAATCAAAACAACACTATTAAATTTACAATGCAATTTAATCACACACAAAATAATCTTCTAGATTTATGGGTGCATGTGGATGGAGACAATATTTATACTACAACATATGCAAAACCAACAGATAAAAATATGTATTTGAATTATGATAGTCACCATCCCAGGCATTTAATACAAAATATTCCTAAGGGCCAACTTAGAAGCTTAAAAAGAAATTGTTCCTTCTATTTGGATTTTCTACAAGAAACAACAACCCTGTATTTAAAAAATTATGAAAAGAAAATACCCTAAATCATGTAATTATGAAAGGTCTTGAGGAAATTGCATCTACCTCTAGAGATACTATTCTAAAGGACTTGCCTAAAAAGAATGCTGTGGATAAATTAGTCTGTTACTACTTATAATAGCCATAGTCTTGCAGTGAAAAGAATCCTATTAAAATACTTTAATATTATTAACTACATTGAGGGTTGTGAACTTCCCCCTCTCTCTTCTTTCAAAAGAGGAAAGAATATTGCAGGCCATGTGATCAGAGCTAGATTGCCATACTAACTTTAGAGCAAACAACTTTGGATAGTATAATTCCTATGGGAATTCCACTATCCCTGTGGGCAATGTGTTAACTACCCCTTTAGTTTTAAGATTAAGGAATTTAAGGACCTTAAAAGGGAAAACGTTTCTGGTTAAGGACTTTATCAGTTGCAACACATCTAGTGTTATATATGCTATACAGCAAGGGTAGGGACCTCTCGGACCTAATCGCCCTACGCGCTCCTGCGCGCGCTCTCCGCTCTTCCGCTGTCCCCTCCCTCGCTCTCCCTCGCTTCTCCTGCTCGCCCAACCGCCTTCGTCCCTTCTCCCTCGCTGCCCCGCATGCCTGGAACTCCCTCCCTGCCGACGTCCGCCTCGCCTCCTCCCTCCGCTCCTTCAAATCCCTCCTCAAGACCCACCTTTTCCATGCTGCCTTTCCCAATGCCCTCTAGTCTTTCCCCTTGCTCTTACTGTCAGCCCTCCTCTGCTGACTGCTGCTACCGACCACCTTGTAACCAAGCCAAGTACACGCACCTGAGACTTCGCATCCGCCTGAATGTTTGTTTGTCTTCTCCCATGTCTCTCCCGCTGTCCCCTCTCCTTGTCTCCCCCTCCTTGTCTTTTAGATTGTAAGCCACAGGCAGGGACCGCAGCTGATTGTATGTTCTGTACAGCGCCAGGTTGTTACTGGCGCTTTATAAATGTTTAATAATAATAATAATAATAATAATAAATAGGGAATCTTTTCCCTCCCAGGCGCCACTTTGAAAGCTTGCACAAGCTCCAAGGGCCACCGCACAGAAGTTGGGGTGGGAGTGCTTAAGGGATGTACTCAAGGAAAGGAGGGCCCAAAACATGGCTCAGTGCCATGGAACTGTCCCCTCTACTTATTTGCATGACCTCATATCTGCTCCCTTCCCTTGAGCTCAGTTTTTCAGTGATTGGAGGTAAGACCTGGATCCAAGAGCCAGATTCAGGAAGTGGATAGGGGCCACATAGAAACTTGCCTTGGGCCGCATTTGGTCCCCGCATCTGAGGTTCCCCATCCCTGCTATACAGTGTTCTTGTGGAAAACTGTATATTGGTAAAACATCCAGAAACCTGAGGGTTAGGATCACTGAACACAGGAGCAAATTTAAAAATTGCGCTCCCAAGTGTTCCATTAGTAGATATTATTTTAAATTTAAATATCTACTAGATAATTTCAGTCAGTCATGTCACTGATAACTCTCCTTTGGGGGGGGGGGGGGAAGAGTCAAATCTTCTTTGGATCCAAAGGTTTTAGCCAAAAGTGAGAGTTTTTGGATTATCACTTTAGATACTGTGCAACCCAGTAAACTAAATGACTTGTTTGACTGTGTTATGTAAATTTACTTCGCTGTTATATTAAGTTCTGTGTTATTCTACGCAGGACTTCTTGGTTACTTAATTATAAGTTGTTTCTGTAACGGTCCACCTTACTGTGTAAACTTGTTAGTTCCTGATTGCATTATCATCCATAAATGAATTGGCTGTTTGGAGTAGATCTACTGTGGCTGATGATTTATTAGCCATATGAGTTTTTTTAAAACATTGCACTACATTGTTATGCTTGATTGTTTAATTACTATCCATAGCTGCAGTGGCTATTTGGAGTAGATCAGCTGTAGCTGATGGCTCATAAGCCCCATGGGTCTTCTTAAAGGATGTACTACAGTGCTTTCTTGTGAACCTAAGAGATGACTTTGTAAGCCTGAAAGGTAGCCTTTATTTAACTATAGTGAACCTTGTGACTTTTTGGTCTTTAGTCCTATATTGTCCTTGTAAAACCCACACTTGGGTATGGTTGTTGTCATTTGATCTATGTTATATTGTGTCTAATTGTATACTTTGATTAGTACCTTTGTGGATTTTTTTCAGTTCCAGAAGGAACAGAGAAGATTGGGTCTCATTTTGAAACATGCTCCTGAGGCAGCTGCTCTTGTGGCGAAACGGTGAGCCAGTGTTATAGAAGAGACAAGTACAGCTTTCAAGGGAACCTGGACTTTTCAGATGTTTCTCTGGTTGGAACTGTCTGTTTTAATGTGGATTGGACTTCATTAGTTCCTCATACAGACCGTTTGCTGTCACGTTTAGCTTTTATTACTGGTTCCTCTTCTACAGTTTAATTAATTGTATAAGATTTTTGGGTTGTAGCTATTAATATTTATAAGCCATTTAGCCAGTGTAGCTAGAGAAGGCACAGCTTTGTGAATCGTCTTGTGATTTACAGTATTTTACTATTACATTTTATCTATGCAGATTGTGGCTAAATCCACAATCTAAACGGCTTGCACAGAGAGACGGAATGGCATTTTACAGTCTCACTTTCTAACACCCCCCCACCCCCCAATATGCGGCAAACTGTTTTGTGCATATACCTTAAAGTTTATGGGCTCGTATACTTAGAATCATAGTATTGGAAGGTGCCTCGGTGGTCATCTCGTCCAACCCCCTGCTCAATGCAGGAAATCCCCAGCATCCCCAACAGATAGCACTCAAGCCTCTGTTTGAAAACCTCTAGCAATGGAGAGCCTGTGACCTCCCTAGGTTATATTTGTTCCACAGTCAAACAGCTCTTACCATTAGGAAGTTCTTCCTAATGTTTAACTGAAATCTGCTTTCTTGCAATTCGAGCCCATTAGTTCTAGTCTACAATGGTTCTACAATTAGTTCTAGTCTATTAGAGCTTTGTGTGTTGCAACTGCATCAGTGTAGTGGCATAAGTGTAAGTTTCCCTAATGGAGGCAGGCTTTAGGTTTTAATAAAGCTTAACTTATACAAAACATCCACGCTTTCTGAAGACTGTTCAGCTTAGACAAACCTTGTGCAATGCCTGCACACGAGGTGCCAACCACACACACACACACACACCGCATCAGTTTTGCCTGTCTACAGCAGTTGACATACATTACCTACCCAAAACATTAGAGAATACACAGTGTTAAATGAGGTATCTTTATGTATATAAAGTCTCTCTTCCATGAAAAGAATAAAATAAGGTTGAACATGACCCTCTTGATGACTGTTTGGTACTTACTCTAAAATATTGCCTTCTGTTTTTGACTATACGGAAAAGTATCTGCATGCTGCTGTGTACTTCATATAGATGGCTTTCTGCTATACATACTGTAGTACAGCATATTGGAGAGTGAGAAGAGCCAGAAAGAGGACCATGAAAGTCTATTGCATTTGAAGAACTAATCAAATCACATGACAACTGAGGAAGCTGTTCAAATCCAAGTACAGCTGAACCATGCGCCTGAAGCTAGCACCACGCTGACATTCGTCTTGAAACCAACAGAGCTTGTGATGAACAAATCTTGGAAGCAAAAAGGACGTAGACAGTCTGCACAATAGTTGATATTTCAAAAGCAAGACAGAAGAGTTCTGTTGTAACATTTCTATCATCAACCCTCATGAGCAGATTATTCTGAAAGAACATTCCAGTTCTCCAGAGATCCACACCCTGATCACAAACTAGATTTAATGGAGACATGAAAAGCCAGTTCCCACTATCACTGAAAAAGAATCTGCAAGATGTTCAAAAAATACATAGATATTTAAAAGTTACACTTTACAGGGAAAACACGCACAGGAAGGTTTGTATGCTTGCTTAAATAAAAACTTCAACCAAGCAAATTGGAAAATAGGAGATTAGTATTTGCCAAGAAGGGACCAAATCAGGCTTCCCCATGCCTTGATCATCACACTACATAAAACCAAAAGACTGACTGAGCCTTTTCAAATAGAAGGTGTAAAAGCACTGAAACCTCAGATCCTGCCACTGTATCAACGTAGAAGAAGTTGGGTGGTTGTTTTTTTAATAAATGGACTTTGCAAGGGGTCTACCAGTGTGGTGCTAGTTTCAGGAAAATGGTCACAGACAAAAGAAAGGTAGGATTATTCCAAACCAACAGTATTCTCACCTTCATGCATGGGGGGTACCAAGGGGGAATGTTGGCCAGGCCAACATTCAAATGATGAGGATAACATCAGCCTGGTGGTGCTCCAAGACTTGCCTCCTATTTTCTCATCTGGTTATTCTTCTTAAAGGCCTAAATGCTGACTGGTGGGGGAAGAAAGGGGGAATCAGCTTTATAAGTTTCCCTTCTCAAGTAGCTGTGGCAATTAGTTGTGTGTGTGGTTTTTAAAGACCAAAATTTGACAAACTGTATAATAGTCTCCAAATATTTGAGACTAACTAATAGTTAGTTGTAGTTTATATTAGAAAGCATTCCAGTTGGAATTGGCAGCATTTGTACAATTTATATATATGCTCAAAGCAGGGATTACAGGGGCTGAAAAAAGATCTCTCAAACGTGAGAAATCTCATGGAAATCCTTTTCAGTTCATCTTGGAGAAACTGAGAACCAGGACTGTTTCACTAAGTTTTCAGCGAGAAAATAAAAATTAAAAAAAACCATTGCACAGGCACAAAATAGATACCTGGACATTTTGTGCATGTGCGAAATGGCCACTGTCCTTAACCAAAATGGCGGCAACAGAGTCGCTGCCATTTTCTATACAGCAGCCATTTTTCACATGCACAAAACAGCCGAGGCCATTTTGCACATGCACAGTGTTCTTTTATTTTCTCGCCTGAGACCTCATTCATCTTGGTCCTAGTTCTCAAAACTGTGAGTTTAACTGCAGGGGGGGGGGGAAGTTGCTTTTTGTTCAGCCTTAATTCCAACTAATCCATCTGAATACTCCTACAAGGTAGATACTGTAAGCAGACAATAACTCACCCTCACTAGAGGGCAGCATTGACTACATTTACAGGTGTGTCAAACACATTTCCCCATAAAAGGGATAGCCTTTGAAGAGCTCAGATTACCGTGTAACATATTAGCCACAGTCTCTCTTTAGCATCACTGAGAAATAAACTGATCATTCTTTAACTTCACAACACTCCTAACTCAGACTTCATTCACAGCCTTAATTCTGCTGAGTCTCCCATCTTATTACAGTTTAAGAATTCCTGAAGTGTAGGAAACTCGGACATATTGTATTACTTTCCCCTCCTCTCTTCAAAAGGGTGAGAAAAAACATCCCTCTTTTAAAAAAATTAAAAATGTTCATACCATAGCCCAGCGGTGGCCAAAGCTCCAACTCCTAATAGACACAAACCAAGAGCCATAAGGGACACACCTGCTCACATGCAGAAAGTATTGAAAACCTCAGATCCTCACTAACTCATTTTGGAAAGTGTGATTTACTAGGGTGCAAGGGTGCTAGTTGCAGGAACATGGCCATAAGTAGGCAAAGAAGAAAAGGCAGAATTCTTTCACGCACACACGTGAACACACAAACTTCTCTGTTTCAGAGAAGTTTCTTAGCTAGCTGAACTGGTGCTCTGAGATCCTGACTGCTAAGATTTTGAGGAGCAACTGTAATTCAGTTGCTGGATGAGATGAAGACAAAGGATCATTAAGTCAGCACGGGACCCCGGGCCTGCTGTGGCAAGCAACATGTGAACTGCCCAACAGCCATATGCAGCTCTTGAGCCACAGTTTGGCCACCCCTGCCAAAGCCTTTCTAGGCTTAGATTATTTTTTTTTGTTTCAGCTAGCCCAATTATTTAAACTATTCCTAAGAGAATATTTTCTTATTATGCAATTCAGAGATACTGTGTGGTTGCCGTGTTGGTCCCAAACGACAGAGACACAAAGTGGTTTGAATGATATCTTTTATTGGACCAAATGTTGGTTGAAATAATGAATGGCCCAAAAGCTTGCTTATTTCCACCAACAACAGTTGGTCGAATAAAATATAATTTGAACCACTTTGTGTCTCTTATGCAAGAAGACTAGGAAAGTCTCAAACTTCAGGGATGCTGGGTTTACCTGAGATTTTTATAAGTAAAAATAAATGGTAAATTATGATCCATCTGCCAAACTTTGCAAAAGAGATGTGTTCTCAGGACTGTGTGCAGCTCAAAAGTAAGCATATTCCCACCAAAAACTTTTTCCCAACAAAAGGTATCATCTCAACCACTTTGTCTGTTTCTTTCTTAATATTTAGAACCAACACAGCAAGCACACACACTCTAAACTACAGGTCACAGCATGCCAAAAGACAGAACTGATAACTGAAATAAAAATAAACCCAATTCCAAATTAACTACTCTAGCAACTAATTCATAACCCACTCTCAGCAGAAAACCCCCCACAAGTCCTAGACATGATCTAAGAAAGTAGAAAGAGAACATTTTAGTATCACTCTTCTTTTACAAAATACAGAACATTCTTCTACACAATAGCCCAGTATTCGGACATGATGAACATAGATACTGATGAAGAAGTGATTTTCAATACAAGACTTATTTTAAGAATAAGAAGCAATTGCAACACAAACATGTTTGATGCAGTAAGAACAAAACTTTAGCACATGTATCAGCATAAGAACTGAATTTTGGTTTACAAGTATAACCTTTTATTTTTTTAAGCAGAAGGTTTATAAAAAAAAAAAAGATGCAGTTCTGTGGTGGCACACTATATAGATAGTTCTGCTATACATCAGAAGATGGCAAATGCTTTGTTGTATTGTGGCACAGGTGAAGCATTATTAACTCACATCTGGACAGACATACAAACAGCAAATAATCTAGCCATTATAGATTTATCTTAACAGGCACTTGACTGTAACCACAGCAGAGAAAGTCAAATTAGGCAATAATATACCGAGAGGGAAGAAAATCCATGCAGCTGTAGAAACACTCAGAGGAGGAAACAGAGGCTCAGTCTAAGGGTGTCTTTAAATGAGCAAGGCTGGGGAGGTGGGGGTCCGTGGCCATTGAGTGGCACTGCCATGGAACAAAGTGGAGTTTGTGGGGAGGGATTCTAACGGGCAGCTCCCAGCATAGCTACCAAGGCAGCAGCCTCACTCTCTCCTTGCCATGAGAGAGATGTACTTTGAAAATGACATGTCTCAGCATGAACGCAGGGGAAGCCAGCCTACCCAGCACTCACAGCCAGTTTCTGTGACTTGCAGAGGTGGTGTGCCTGCCCATGGTGCCTATGAGTGGCAGAACAGTCTGCTGGCTTGGCTGTCCGGCCACCCCAGTTCATACAGGCAGGGGATGCATGGGGGCCTGTTGCCACAAACCTTTTTGGCTTGCCCCACACAGCGCGCTCTGGATTGCTCAGCAGTGCACCATGTGTGGCCATGAGTAGGTGCTGCGTGGCTCCAGGGAGCATACTTTCCCCTACACCACCTTCAGATGGGTGGTTGGATGAGTGGTTCCTGGGAGGCCATGCGTGGTAACATCTCGTTAAAAACATCCTAAATTAAACATAGTAAGGAGTAATAGACAATGGGAAAATCCAACACCCTCGTAGTGACTGTGGGTAATTTCAGACGGGCCGAGCCCGGAAGCCTGTCATGCTGAATCACACACCAGGACCCGTTTCGGATCTCGGCCAGAAATCAGGCCGGCCATCCTTTAGACGTGCTGGCCTGATTCACACTGGGGATCGAGGAGGAGGCGGGTCTGCACCACGTGACGTGTGGCTGCACAGTCCTGCCCGCCCGTGCTCCCCCGGCCACCCATCCTCCGGGAGACGGGTGGGCACAGCGGCCAATGCGGCCAATCCCATCCCATGGTTGGGGCTGGATTCCCGGACACAGCTGGCGGCCAGACATTCAGCATGGCCATTACCAGCCCCATCCCAGATCGTTGCCAATCTAACCACAATTCTGAAGGTGAGGCCAGCCTTGCCTCCGGAATCGTGGATATTTGGTTTCCTGCCAGGTATTCACTATGGTGAACATCTGGCAGGAATCATTTAGATGTTTGGGACAAACAGCCACCACAGGGTATTCACTGTTGTCTCGTAACGTCTGAAATTATCCTCAGAATGGCATTGTTGCAAGAAAACCTAGGTGGGTGACAAAACACTCTTTGGGTAATTTTAGACATGACGCACCACTCGCCCCGCCACGGTCTGGATCCCGGACAGGAATCAGCCCGGCCGTCCATCAGACGTGTCGGCTGATTCCTACATGGGATTGGGGGAGGGGGTGGGGCGACGCAGCACAACGTCTGGTCGCACAGAACCACACACATCCCACGCTCCCCCGGCCGCCCGCCCTCTGGGAGACGGGCAGGTGCAGCGACCAATGCGCCCAATTCTGTCCCATGGTCTGGGCCATGATCCGGAATCGGCCAAGGTAACAGATGTTACTTTCGGCAGATTCTGGACCGTGGTCCAGCTAATCACAATTCTGTCAAAAAGATTCCCGCCTGAGGTTCACGGTGGTGAACTTCTGGCGGGAATCCTTTAGACGTTACGGGACTTTTGGTCACCACAGGGATTTCACTGTGATTGACTGTGGTCTCGTAACATCTAAAATTATTTTATTATTTATTTATTTATTTAATGGATTTCTATACCGCCCCATCCTGCAATGCAGCTCGGGGCGGTTTACAACAATAAAAACAATTTAAAACTTTTAAAATACAAATATAAAACATATAAAACAAGGCAACATATAATAATGAGTAAATAAAAGGTGGGGGATTAAAAATCACCCCCCCCTCCCTCCCTCCCAAAGGCCTGGGCAAACAGCCAGGTCTTACAGTTTCGCCGAAATATCAAAAGGCTTGGGGCCAGGCGAGCTTCCTCCGGAAGGGAGTTCCACAGCCGCGGCCCTACCACCGAGAATGCCCGCTCCATCGTGGCCCCCCGCTT
>QEPC01011255.1:7398388-7425992 GCA_003113815.1 Sphenodon punctatus | reverse complement strand
AGCTTGAACAGAGGGAGAGAGAGAGGGAGTAGAGAGATAGAGTTGAGTGTCATCAGCATAGAGGTGGTATTGGAAGCCATGGGAGGCAATGAGTTTGCCTAAGGATGAGGTATAGATCGAGAAGAGGAGAGGGCCAAGAACAGAGCCTTGGGGAACACCAACTGAGAGAGGGAAGGAGGAGGAGGTGGAGTTGGAGAAAGACCAGAAGTGGGAGTGATCAGAAGGTTGTTCCCTTGTAAAGATTCTTTGAGATAGCTCCCAACGTTCTCACAACTGGGTTGTGCATGCTCACCCTATTCAAATAATAGACCACGAGATGGTCTCGAGCTGCTCTACTATAAAAAGAACTCTTCCCCCCTCAGAATGACAGATCCTTCCAATCCTTTCTAAGAATGTAAGAAAAACATTCCATGCAGGGCTGGAAGAGTGGGTGTTGTGAGAATGTTGGGAGCCATCTCAAAGAATCCTGTTTACAAGGCAGCAACCTTCTGTTCTTCTTCCGAGTGGCTCCTCACATGCCCTTTTTACATGGCTCCACTGGGTGGGGTGTCCATGGGTGCGCTGGTGCATGGGCAGGGCATGCACACGGCCACGCACGCATCCCCACTCTCTCACACACCCCTGCTTATCCGCACCCATGGAGCAACCTCCATTTTCCCCGGTTGCTCTATGTGTGGGGACAAGCAGGGGGTGAGTGGGGATGCGTGTTAGGTAGGCACATGAACGCACCCCAAGTCACTGCAGGCACGTGCGCTGTATCAGTCACATGGAGCTCCTCCACCCATGAACACGTAGCGTGGCTTGGCTTGGGGGCAGCAGCCTGAGAAGGGCCATGGGGCACAAAATTCCTAAGTCTGGCCCTGCCCCCATGCCAGCATTAACGATGTTCAGCTGCAAGTTAACCAAACTGATTTGGCTCTGCATGACCTTGGTAATGCATTACGATACTGGATACATGCTTTCCTGTTTGCTGGTTCTTCGATGACCCATTTTTCTGTCTCCATTGCTTGGCTGCTGGTTGGTGAAATGTGGTCCTCTCCTCGATACATGAAATGATACATTGTAACTGCTTGCATTGGGGGCAAGTTAAGGCGGATGCACATGCACAGAGAGGTACGTCACCTAGCACCCCATACAACAGCAGACACTCACACAGTTTATATACTAGTGGGTCATGTGAGTGCCTCTTGTTTCTGGTGTTTAGTACACAATTCATTTATCCTCCGCCCTAGCACATGTACACAAACACATTCATTCCTCCATCCACCCACTCCCAGCACGCGCGCTCACGCACACATTCATTCCCCCCCTGCTGCAGCAGGAACAGGCCCTGGTGTAGGTCTTCCCACCCATTCTAGAGCAGGCTGTCCAGGATTAGTCATGTCATGCTATGGAGGAGTCGGAGTGAGCAGGCAGCTTGTGCAAAAGTTGATGGAGTAACCAGCTGCTGAATTCAGATTCAGGAGCCTAATGACCTGCAGCCCTAAACTTTGAAACCCATAATCTTCCAGCCCCACGCAACTAGAAATTAACCTCTTTTCCTGTCCAGCCTCAAGGTTTGGAGGTTACAGCATTTAGGATCTTTTGGCCCCTTGGGAAAGGGATGTGTCTCTAATAATTGTTCAGTGCCAGGAACATTGCTGGCACTATGTAAATAATTATAATAAGGGGGAAGGCCAAAGTAGGGCTCCTGAGAGAGTTTCAAAGTTTTGCTGATTTATGCAAATTGCAGGTGTTGATTGTGTATGCACACAGGTGTGAAGAACCTATTCTTCCAGGTTTACCTGGGGAGCTAAGATGAGCTAGTGAGCAGAAGGCACATAAAAGTTTTGAATGTGAACAGCTCCCTGATGATCTGAGAAGGTTCAGAATAGTGATTGCTTTGCTTAGCATAACTGTGTGCATATGAACACATGGGCAGACTGGAGTTCATACAGCTATTTGTCAACCTATGCAAAGCGACTGTAAAGGGCAGATGGTATCAGTCTCAGACTGGACATCTAAAAAGTGCAGGGCTGACAGCTAGTGGGTTTTTGAAAGGGTCAGCCACTTTCTAATCCTGCAAAGTGGTATGCTCTCGCTGGTTCCCTAGTGCGGAGCCGAATCTTGCAGGTGTAAGAACCTCTGTCTCTACATGCTAGATATATCTATTTTAGTACTGTATCTGTTTAGCAACATAACACTTTTAGTAAAGAAGCCTGGGGTGCTATGGAGAAAAATACAACCCTGGCATTACCTTTCATACATGCCTAAGATCCTTAAACTGGCAACTCCTGTAGAGTTTTCCACACTGTGTATATAAACCGCATGTACCAAGACAGTAGTGGTGCTCTTGTACTTATTACCTACTGGAGCATTACCCTGCATTTTTATGAGGTGGAAGAGTTTAATCTTTAAACACTTCATAAAATTACAGCTATCATCCATTTAATCTAATAAAGTATGCATAAAATATTTGAGAGGCATAGTAGAAGTTCCTTTCATTCTTCTTGCCAAGCGTCTAGTGATATGGCACCCCCTTTTACAGTGGCTGAATATATCAAAAGTGTTGGGACTTTGCCTTTAAAAAATACTGGTGATATAGCAAGAACTCCTGCCAATGCAATTTTAAAAGTATGTATCTGGTGGCTTACCTACAGTACCAGAACTGACTCGTTTTGTCCTTCCTGACTGTAGTGCAAGGAACTTATAAAGTGTTTGGGACATCAGCTTAGTTTGGGAGCAGCTATCCTTTCCCCCACCTCCCACCATCCCACAGAGACCCCAGCACCACACACACACACACAGTCCGGCATTGGTAAGAGCAGCCAGGCGCCACTGACGGAGGAGCCGCTGCCACTGAAGGAGCTGCTGTTACCACCGCCACTAGAACCAGAGCTGCCGCTGCTGAAGGAGGGGCCACCAGAGTCACCGCTGCTGAAGGAGGAGGAGTCACTGCCACTGTTAAACCTGGAACTATCGTTTTGAAAGTGCCAGGGTCCCCATGTGCATACTGCAACTCTAGCACTTTCAAAATGACAGCTCCAGCTTTAGTAGCATCGGCTCCTCCTCCTTCTCCAGCAGGGACAGCAGCTCCTCCTTCAGAGGCAATAACAGTGGTGAGCAAGACTGAAGCCGAAGCGGCAGCAGCCACAGCAGCCAAACATGAAAAGGTAGGCAAGCAGGCGGGTGGTTGGGTGGGCAGGTGGTTGGGGGCATAAGTTCTTCTCCCACACCTTTCCGCACAAGCCACTGTCAAGAGAGGGACTCGCCAGGGAATATATTGTGAAGTCCCCAGCAGCTTCTCCTTTTGCTTCCTGGGACTGCACCAGTAATTCTGTCCCACGCTGCTTCTCCCTGCATTCACGGTACATTCGACCCCTACCGCCCACCCATGGCATTAAGCCCCATGCCATTGGGGAAAAGGATATTTTCACAGGCTTCTAATTTTTAAACCAAGCAACCCAACAATCCGAACATCCCCCAGCAAAAAGTAGACACGCTGATTTTTTGAGCCGGGGCATCCTTACAGATCCTTTCTAGCAATGTCGGGAGGCCCAGCAGCAACAACAAAAGCCCCCAACCCAGAAGTGAGGCATCTGAAAATTCCAACGCAAAGCAATGCGAGGCTTTACATTGAAATTCCTACGCCCCTTAGCTTATGGAACGATTCTCGCTTTGTTACCTATCCTAAGCCTTTGAGGAAAGGTGGGCTATAAATCAAAATAAATTTAACACTAAGAAATGTAGTTTAAAAAACCGTTAAATGCAGAACCGTTTTCAAAACAAAAAAAACACTTTTTTTCAAAACCAATTCACAAAATACATTTTCCCTAACTCCAAAAAACATGAAAATTAATTACAATTACAATTCAAAACACATTTAACATACATTGGCAAAAATTAAATGCCAAAAAGCATGGAATTTACAGATTTTGTATCTATATTCTATAATTTACCATCAATGTGTATATATACACTTAATTCCTTACCATACTCTTATTTATCACTAACTAAACAATCACATTACTTCTTTATTGATCATTTCTTTATCAGAGCAGTTTCAGTTCAAAGCAGTTTATTATTATCGGCACTGGCTCTCGCCATGGCCCAAACAAACAACATACATCATACAAGCAACATACTTACATACAAAAGATATAATACATAGACTGAAATTAAAATAAACTACAAAATCCTACCAAATATGTAGGGATATAATTATTGATCAGCTAGATTTTGCTAGCCCCGAAACATTGTGTCATAAAAGATCCTCGTAAACAGCCTATAAAGAGGATACAAAGTAAACCCATCTGGGAGGAATACACTACAGCTGCACATCTTTACCACCCAACACCTAGAGCTCCTTCCAACAAAGAAGGGCATAAGCATAACATGCTGCCTTGCTCTTATGCATAAGGCAGTTTCATCATCATTTGACAATGAACAACTTTTTGAAACTGCCTTATCGCTGTCATTTACAAATATAAAAATTGTATACATACAATGAACTGTTGACAATGTCAGTGTAGACAACTTTATACAATTGGTTGTACACAATGCAATTCTGTGCAAAAGGACAGAGTTAAGGCAGGTTGAAAAAATCGTTCGTCGTCGAATTATGATAAAGAAATGATCACTAAAGAAATAATTTGATAGGAACTCCAGGCTTGGGGCACAAACTGGCTGGGCAGTCCCCCCCACCTTCCCTCAAATTGGCAGCAGGGATGCTTGGGGCTGCATGCAAATCACCTCATTAGTCTGTATTGCTTGCGCAGAATGAGCCAGGTCTGTGGTTTACCTCCCCAGCACAAGGGGGCAGTTGTGGGGGTGATGCTGCAGCAAAGGATGGGGGGGGCGTGGTGGGGGTGGAGATGAACCTACAGAACTGCTTCCTCCATTCATTTTTTGAATGGGTGGCTCTCCCTGCTGCCCCTTCCCCAACAGCCGTTGATGCCATCCAGAAGGAAGGGGAGGAGACACAGCCAGGCAGGGCTGTTCTGCACTGCAAGTTCAAGCCCTAGGATAGGGAAGCTGTCAGGGCTGGGAGGGGCAGGATGGAAGCAAGGTTGGGGCAGGTTCTGGTCAGAAACAGCAGGGGGGACTATACTGTGGGCACCATAAAGCTGCACTGGGGATGATTAGGCATGGTGTCCCCCTCCACGGCCAAACATTGAACCAAAATTACTCCACTGATGGCAGCTCTCCAGCACACCCAGGGAACAGGAGTAGTGAAGCCTAGCTGTTGGGTGGGCTCAGGCTGGGTTCCAGTGGAGGAATCCAGCCAATAAGATTGACCTCAGGGCAACAATACACAGCACCCCGAAGCCAATAGGAGACTAGAGAGAGAGTACTGGGACAGCTTAGTGCTGCAAAGATTCTAAAGGAGGCAGCTGCAGGGCACTTCATTGCAATTGCTCCACTTGACCGCCCGGGGACACTGTG
This sequence comes from Sphenodon punctatus, assembly GCA_003113815.1. Taxonomy (NCBI): domain Eukaryota; kingdom Metazoa; phylum Chordata; class Lepidosauria; order Sphenodontia; family Sphenodontidae; genus Sphenodon; species Sphenodon punctatus. Next base: position 7,420,568 of record QEPC01011255.1, on the reverse strand, counting down.
GGACCAAGTACAGGAACCGAGTTTTCCATCTCTTTTTTAAGCAGGGTGGAGAAGTATGGAATAAAAAATGCAGAGGGGAGAGGACAGTGGTGTTTGAAGCATAGACTGTTTGTAGAAGTCAGTGTGGAGAGCAGGAGTAGGGAAAATATTGCATAATGTTAGTAAAGACAGTGCCATAATGCGTACGTGCAAGAAGCCAAATAAAGATTGCATGGGAATTCTTATCCCTGGAACTTAATTTTGAATGCTTGGACTTTGAAATCTTAATGCTCTTTTAATAGATTTTTTTGATAAGCAATATACAGAAAGTCATAATGCGAGTAAAAATCCTATCACAATGAAAAAATAGTCCAGATCGGGAGTTCAAAAATACCACTTCACACCATTTCCTTCCATCACCACCCAAGTAATGGGCTTTAATGATCAGATATATTGGATCCTTTTATTTTCTTTCTGGTTTTCATAACTTTTAAGGTCAAACCTTAATGTTTCTCTTCAACCACCAGGTCCAGAAAAGCAATTCCAAAACTTTTATTTTCCCATGCATAATCCCATTTTGAGACTGAAATGTATTCCCATGACCCCAGCACTAAGACATGCCAATTAAATCAAATATCAACCCCGCCTACAGATGGCATAACCCCACTTGAAATCCCACCCTTTGGAAACAATTTAGGAACAATATACATTTAATGAAAACAACCTAACTCCAAGAGCTTGAGGGGAAGGGAGGGGGGGTGTTTCTAAAAAAAGAGACCTCATATCACAAGACTCATGATCCAATCACTAAGCTGGCAATGCTCCAGGACTGAGCATCAGCTGGAGATGCTACAGGTTTAAGAATCCATATCAAGGTGAAATGTGAAAACAAAACATACTAAGAATTTATTTGTAGCAATACATACACCAGGTGATAGGTTTCAATTTGCAAAAATAAAAGTTTTTTTAAAATACTACATTAAATAAAATATAGAAACAACAGTGTCTCTCACTCTCAGCTACATTACTAAAGCCTCTTTTAGTGGCTTTACTAAAGCCAATACACTGCTTGTGTCTCACCTCTCACTCAGATCCTTCCTTATCCAACCATCAGTCCAAGAGAAGTGCAACACACAAAAGCAAATACAACACATATTGAAATGTGGCTCTCTTTTCTTATCCAACCACAAAGGTTTGGAGTTTGAGGGCTTGCTGCCTCCTTTGGGCTTGTAGGAGGAGCCCTGCTTGAAGGTGGCCTGCCACTGGGGCTTCGTGTAACGTGTGTCTTTTTATTGAGTTCTCCGGGAGTTACAATGAAAGGGTGCTTGGCTGTGCAAGGTGCGTGCATAGGTCTGGGAGAGCTTCTGGGGGAGAAAGGCTATGAGAGTTCCCTTTTTTTCTTCTCCACCGCTTCCTCCATCATCTTGTCCAGGGTTGCTCCTAACAACTTGTCCCCAATGTAAGGGTCTGCTGCAAGAGAGGTCTTTAAATGACTGTCTCCCTTCCAGGTGTGGAGCCATAGGTGCTGCCTTGCTGCCACATTGGCCACCATGATTCTAGAACTGGCACACATGGTGTCTACCAATGCATCAGCAATGTAGGCCACTGCTGGACACACTATTTACCAGAGCCAAGTGTGCCTTTCAGCTTAACTTGGGGTTCCTTGAGTCCTCCAACCAGGACATTATGGCCCTGCTGAAAAGGGTAATGGCTATAGTCACACTCATACTTGCTGCTAAGGCATCAAAAATTCTGCTCAGGTCTGCCTCAATGGCTCTGTCTGTCAGGTACTTTGGAAAGAGATCCCTGCTATGTGGTGGCACCGAATCTCTGGCTAGGGCTACTGCTGCTGAATTGACTTTTGGTAGCAAGAATAGGTTGTCCTTGTCTTCTGGGGAGGCCGTTGGGAGTTCTATAGTCCCTCAAATAGCACATTGGGTGTGACCATGCTGATTTGATAATAGTCTCGAATGAATTCGGTAGGGGTAAAGAGGTCTCCCACCGTTTCTGTTTTAGGACGAACTTGTGCTTGGTGTTCGGTGGTTCATTCCATTTTGCCTCCTCTGAGAACTGAAGGTCCAATGCCTCAGCCACTTTCAGTATCATTCTGGAGAGCATCTTGTGGAGGAATTACCTCTCCTGCAATTCTTCATCAGATGAGTGGTTCTCTTCTGAGACTTCTCCCTCCTCGAGGGACGCTTCCAAATCCCTCTCGGAGGTCTTGATTTCTGGTCTATGCTTCTTGGAGGGTGCCCCTTGCCTCCCTGTGTCCTTGGTTCACTTCCACAAGAAACCCCTACACGATGGTTCTTTTATGCACTCCAGGTCTAAAAAGGGGTTGTATTCTTGCTCCTCTTCAGATGGTTCCCCTGAGCCTGAGTCAGTGTTCTTGGTGATGGGCTCAATGTGCTGATTACCTTCTCTCGCATTCTGGTGATGCCTGACGCTTCCTTGAACAGGTGCAAGGGGGCGTGTTGCTGTAGAAGGGCTTGGGACTCTCCGAGCTGGGTTGAACGTGTGGCTGAACATCCTCTTGATGTGGCTCGGGGCAGACTCCTGTATTACTAGTTACTGAGGACAGGCCCCTCAGTGCTGCAAGTGATTCCATGATCCATTTGAACAGGTGGGATGGGAGCACTGCCCCATCCTACCCCTGAGCCTTGGGAGGTGGGATCTCATTGAGTTGCTGACCCCCATTCACCTGTAGTGTGGTTCCCTTTGTGGCGGGCATCTAGGACTGGTTCTTGCTTGTCAAGTTGCCTGCCTTGCCTTTGGCTCGTTCTCTCCTGGGCTGAGTCAGAGTGGGGTCCCCTGCCGGTTCCTTTGCGAGTGATTCTGCCTTGGCAGGTTCCTCTGGATTCCTAGTGCCTGGAGCCATGCTTATCTTGTGCCTTGCTTCTGCAATATACAGAGAATGACATACAGGCTAGGGCCCCTTGGCCTCACCCAACTGGGGGTGGGGCAGCATGCTGGTGAAGGGGTGGGGCATGTATGATGGAGGAAGGAAGGCTTGCTGTAAATTATCTCACCCCTCATTAGCCTAGCACCTGCCCCCCACAAGATGCAAGGTAACACCTATTAGACAACCATAGGCTGCCTGCTTGGACAGCAGCCTACCTTCACTAAAGATGGTGGAGGGGCAATTCACCTATGATGAGGTCCTTCCTGTTGCCCTCACATAAGATGGTGACAACAGCACTTTGGTATGAGGGAGTGGGGACAGAACGCTGTTGGGGGGAGGGGACCAGCACACCGGTAGTCAAGAGGCTGAGGGGAGGGGAGCCTAAAGTGGGCATTGTGGTCCTCCCCACCCCCCAATTCCTGCAGCACCCAACAGATTACTTACCCTGGGCTCCCTGCAGGTCTGGCCTCACTGTGCGCACTCTGGTTTGTTTGTTTTTTTAAATCATGAGGGGCAGTGGCTGAATGGGCTCCCTGTCCTGGAGGAGGGGAGACTGGCTCAGGCTGCAGACCCTCGTCCCCATCTGGTATGGGGGAGGGAGTGTCAGGTTGCTCTATGAGGCAGTTCAACCTCACATGAGTCCCTGTGGGGCGGAGAAGGGACTCACATTCTCTACAGCCCCGGGTTCCCCTCAGAGACAGGCGTAGAGAAACTCCAAAGTTGTGGATAAGAAACAAAGTGGAGTGTCCCTGAGGGACTTCGTCTGCTTCCTGCTAGGACCAAGGCAGACTCAAAAATGAATTCCTGAGGGGGGGTTCCTCACCTGGCCTGCCTGCAAGTTTCAGTTTACAGTCTGCTTTCTTATTGGTCATGAAGGAACACACCCATTTTAAGGAGTACTGAGCACTGCAGGAAGCAGTAGGGAGAAAGCAAATACAGCACATATTGAAATGTGGCTCTGCTTTCTGCCTTGTAAAAATATATATATATAGGAGTTTTGGAAGCAACAATATTTTTAAAAAGTAAAGAATATAGCTAATATGCTGATGCCATTAGATAGTAACACAGAGTATTCCTGAAAGAGGTGGTGAACTTTTAGTTCCCCCCTCACACCAAGATATATCCAGGCCTGATGTGGGGGGTATAATTGTACCAAGCATGCAAGCTGGGGCACAGGGAGCCAAAAACTACAATAATTTCTTTTCTTGATATACATTCAAATACAAGTAAAATAATAATCAAAAGTAACATATATGAAAATAAAGTACCAGTATGGTCTTCACTCAGAAACTGATTTCAGAACTTTCAGAAGGGGAATGGAATGTAGGGGCCTCCCAGCTACCAGGCTGTACTGGGGTCCCATATTTCTCTCAACAGGCCCAGATGTATCAAACATTCAGGAACAGAGGAATGTATCCTAAAACCATTCCTAAAATTGTTTCCCTAGGAGCACTGACAGGAACTCAGGTAGATTTCACTTAAAGCTTGCTGCTCCATCCCCCTACTACTATGCGTTTAGCACCACCTTTGGTATGAAACCTTGGGCCCCAATCTTGAAAATGTGTATGAAATGTTATGTCATTTCTGAGTTTCAAATAATTACACGAGTGCTTACATATTAAGCACAGTCAGAAATATTTGTATGATCAAAGTTAAAACTTTTCCTTTTGGTCTCAAGGCAAGTTTGCAAGCTAATTTCAGTCAGGGTGACAGGTGGATTCTCATTCTCATCTGCTCCCCCACAGGCCCATAACTAGGACATTGTCATGGGGGTAGGGGTAGGCTGCATTCTAAGGGGACACTGTGCTTGCTTTCAAAAGTGCATGGAGTTGATTAATAGTGCATTCTCCATCAAAAGCCTTTTTTTTAAAAAAATATTCTTCAGTAAGAAACAGACCTGTGGGTGTTTTTAAACGAGACGGAGTGGGGTCTATGGTATGCACATGGGAACCACGCCGGAGGGTGGGGTGGAGGGGATGCTTCACACAAGCAGCCCCATACATGGCCACCGCATACATGCACTGCCTACCCAGTCCACACACAGGGCAGTCCGGATTTTCCCAGAGTACCCTGTGCATGGATGGGTGGTGCATGGGTCACAGGTGCATGCACCCCCACGCACTGTATTCAAACAAGACACGCCCCACATGGCTGGTGAGTGTCCATGTGTGGAGCTGTCATATAAAAACACCCTGTGTGAGTGTTCAATGTAACAAACATTTAACCATTCAAAGGTTTCCACGGGGGCAGCGCCCTCTTTTCCCCCAGCCCTTGTGAGAGGCGCCTGCTTCCACAGGGGGAAAAAAAAAAAGGGTATTAACACTTTCCACTGGGAGACAACCAAAATAAGCTTAACTTTTATTATGTAACTTGCACTATGGTATGATCAAATCTGGGAGGGGGGGGAAGGAGGAAGAGCAGGAGGAAAACATTGTCCAGCAGATGGCACTTCTGCCTCACTTTCATTTTGTAATTTGCCATGAGTGCACGAGGAAGAGATTTTGACTATCAGGCAAAGTTACATTAGCGCACACTGCTGTTTTTACAGTATTCTATTAGAACTAAGATTTCAATGTTTTGGTGCTCTGTACGTAGGTTTGGGTTATTTCTTTCAACAATGACAATGAGTCTACAATGCACGTTCCTATTTCCATCCCAAATACCACATGGAAATAAGAATTCTAAAGTTGTTTACCTACTGTCAACAGAAAGGCAGAACAAAAACCCGCACAGTGCCTTATTAACTTTGCTTACATAACCTTCTTCCTTTTTGAATGGATGCAAAAATTCTAGAAGCTACTGATCAAAATGCTTTCTCTTGTCATGTCCACACATTTATTAATTATAGGGCTGAAATGGAATTTTTCAAAAACAAGAAATCTCATCGAAATCCTGGTTCTTGGTTCATCTCCAGACGTATCAAGAATCTCGCAATTCCAGACCAAATTCTCAGGCAAAAATATAAAAAAATAATTTAAAACATTTATTGCACAAGAGTAAAATGGCCACCACCCTTAGCCAAAATGGTAGCAATTGTGTCCCCACCATTTTGGTTAAGGGCAGCAGCCATTTTGCATATGCACAATCTGCTGCCCTTTACCAAAATGGCAGTGATGCTATTGCTGCCATTTTGGTTATGGCGGCAGCTAATGCACATGTTTAAAATGGCCCAGCGGCCGGCCATTTGCGTAATGAACAATTAATTTTTTTATTGTCTTTTTTGCCCGAGCATCAGGAAATTAATGGGAAATCAATTCCAGTACTCAAAATTGCAAGATTTCTCGCAAGCAGCAAAACTGGTTCTCACTTCTGCTCGATGACAGATCAACATCATCTAAATAATTAATTTAAAACAACATCATTTAACAGCCTGCATTCAGCCTAATTAGATGACAATTTCAATTAATGAAATATCTACTGCTTAGTAATCACTTTACCAATCATTTGAGAAACAATATCACTTAGGACAAAAAAGTGGATATAATCCCAACCGCCATGATGCAGAGAAATGAAAGCATGTTACTTAGGACTCGATGTAGGCATCTCAAGCATGCAATTAACTTAATATACATGAATAGAAATAGTGAGCTACTCACATGCAGAGGAATAATCAAACCACAACATTCTGGGAGGAAAGAAGGTGTAACCTAAGAATGCTGGATACAACCAAAAAGAATGAATGATGCTGAACCCATTACATGCAGAGGGATAACTAGATGTAAGTGTTGTTTAAAATGAACTTGCAGATTTACTACTACTTAGGTTGCTACAGCCCAAAAGGCAGGTAGTTTGCCAACTCTCATGATAATTTAGGTTTTTCTTATAGCCACAGCTCCCAGTGTAATGTGAAAATGAGAAGGAAAAAAAATTTAAGTTAGTAAATTCCTAGCCTTTGAAACTGCAAACAAAAAGCATTAAAATATAACATCTGTGTATTCTTACAGCCCATAAAAAGGTGAAGAGCAACATTTATTTTATATATTTTTTCAGATGACTCATGTTTTGCTTTTTTTTGTTTCCTTGTGGTGAAGGAAGTCCAGGGAAAATCCCAGAAACTGAAAGAAAGGGAAGGTGCTGCTAACTCAAAAGATAACAATCTTCTCTGGTGAGCGCCACGCTACCACACTTACCTGAACAAAACACCCTGTGCTGGAGGAATTGCGATCTACAGGTGAATTAAGCCCCATTCTCACAGTTAAGAATTAAACAGGCCCCTGCCATGAAGAGGTTATAGAAACCAGATTAAGCTATTGGTAATGCAACATACCAATTTTGATCTCCATCTTGTTAATTCTGCATTACTTTTAACTTTTTGCACTAAAAAAACCCTTCTCTTTTTCCCTGCCTTTGTCCAGCAACAGAGCTACTCTGACCTATATCTCCCCATCATTTAGAATATCCTGCTTGCATCCCACTTCTCACTCAGAGCCTTTCCTACCCAACCACCAGTTCAAGAGAAGCAAATATACGCACATTTTCATGCATCCAGAGCTATAACTCTGGGGAAAACAACTGTTAGTAGGATTACTGGGGGCCTCTCCTTACAGCCTTTTCAGGGCTTCATCTGAAGTTCTCTGAAGTCAAAAGGGAGTTGACTTCAGAGAACTTTTGGTTTCCCTGAATACCTGGGATTTTGCTCTGTGGTAGTGGTTTTACTAAGCCAAGTATGAATACACTTCCCTGAACATTTTGGCAATTGCCATAATTCCTTTGTTAATCAAGGAAGTTACACAAGGAAATTCACTGTGCAAACAACCTGTGAAACCCTATCTGTCTCAAACCTGGGATCTACAGGATCCTGGGCAGTTGTCTTAATCACACAGCCACCTGGGAACTATCCACTCCACAGACCTACAACCCTAGTTTACACAGGTTTCTAACCGGCTGGCCAGCCTGCTCTCCTGGTTGAGTACCCCCAAACACAGAACCTTTACAAGAAGCAGGAAGTCTCTGGACAATGCAATGTCTACCCAGCTGGACAGCTGTGCGATGACCACAGTCCAAGAGTCTTAATTACTGTTCTTGGTTCATACCTTGCTCCCCAACTTGTTCTTACCTATGACTAGCTCTTACGTACAACTAGTAGTGCTTTAGAAATGTAAGTAAATTAAGACTAGGTCCTGCCTGTTCCTGCCCTGCTGAACCTGTCTACCTGGCTTTTGACTTGGCTCCAATTTCCTGGTTCTCAACTGACTACAGACCTGACCCCGGTTCCCAACACAATCAGCATTTATATAGGGCTAAGTAATTTGTTTAGCAGTTTGCTCTGGGGCAACTGGTTACATGAAGAATGTCCCATGGAAATCATCATGTCTTAACACTGCCTTACATTTGGAAGGTGAGAGTCCTGAACATATCACACATTACTCAGTCATCATTCTTCTCTAAACAGCTGCAGTCCATAGTACTTCTTGCAGTAATATTTTATTAAATCTTCTATAATAATCTGGAGGGGAATGTCTCCATATACTTTCCCCCTAATTCACCTATCTGCAAAACACATGCAACTCAAACATCACACCAAGTCATGTGTGGATTTATGAAGAAAAAAAAGGTTTTCCTAACTTATGTTGTCTAGAATATAATTGTTAAGCTTCCTGATAGAAGGCTGGACAACTTCAGAGATGAACCAGATTCACAAATTCTTTGGGATCACATTTCCTATGAGAATCAGCAACCAGCTGAAGAAAACAGAGAAGAAAATCCTATCCAGTGTTGAATAACTAAGAAATAATGCAACAGTCTAGGTTCTAAACAGAGCTGTGCTAGCACACAACAAGGAAAGAGATATGCCCCAAGCTGTGTTGTAATAGTATTGCCTAACATGACTAAAGCACCTCACTGGAAAGAAGCTGGAGGCGTGATAGTGCAGGCTGAGAAAAAGTCTCAAGTAGAACTCTGTAGTATATCAAGCCAGAAATTACCTTGCATCTCAACACCAAAGAAAGACTCAATGGGGCTTNTTTTTTTTTTTTTTTTTTTTTTTTTTTTTTTTTTTAAAAAGACAGCAAATGCTCACCGCAGCAATAATTTCTCATAATGGTTCACAGATTCACTCACAAGAATCACTCACCTGGCCACCATCATCCATACATTTATCACCTTAAGACTGGACTACTGCAACGCACTCCAGATGGGGTTACCCTTGGTGATGTCCCAGAGACTGCAGCTGGTGCAGAATGCAGTGGCCCGCCTCCTGATGGGGATGGGCCATTGGGAAAATGTAACACCGGTGCTCCATTCTCTGCACTGGCTGTCTATAGTCTACCAGGCCTGATTCAAGGTGTTGGTGATTACCTTTAAGGCCCTATACGGTCTACGCCCTGCTTATCTGCGAGACTGCCTCAACCAGCCCCTGCGGTTGTCCAGGGGCATTCTTTTGGTTCCCCGGATCTGCCGGGTGGCGACCTCCAAGAGGACGTTCTTAGTGGCCCCACCTCAGCTGTGGAACTCCCTCGTGCGGGAGATCTGCCTCTCTCTGAATCTCAATGAAAACATCCCCCCCCCTTTCAAGAACATTATAAGACCTGGTTGTTCCACCAGTGTAAGGCGAGGGGGACATGGGGGCAGAGGTTGGACACGGCGGGGGAAGGGCCGGAAACAAAGAGGCCCACAGAACCTAGGGCAAGCCCCCTCAGGGGGCCAAGAAAGCATAGCAGCTGATCTAGGGGGCGTGGCCTCAACGCCGCGACGCTCAGCGCGGCTCCGGGAACGCGGGGGCGGGGCTCACCCTACATAATGGAGGCAGAAAGAACACAGCGCTGCCGGAGAACAGCGCTGTGAGACTGGCCCCGAGCGACTTTTGAAAGAGACAAAGCAAGGAGTGACTTGGAGAGAAAGGAGAGTGACTGTGAGAGAGTGAGTGAGGTCGAGGCAAGAGTGAGAGAGTGAGGTGAGTGAGAGTGAGGTGTTGGGTGGGTGGTGTGAGTGGGTGCGTGGGTGCACCTCCCTGCCCGAATCTCGGTCTGGGCCCCCTCCCTCCTGTGTAGCGTGTAAAGGTTCCTCCCTATCCCCTACTTCCTGGTCCCTGTTCCCCTGTTTTCCCCACACTACGACCACACTTCCTCAAACCCTAACCCTGACTAGAGCACTGTGCAAGCGAGGTGGTTGAAGCACACTACGATTGCCATGTGCCTACTACTTCCGGNGAATCTCGGTCTGGGCCCCCTCCCTCCTGTGTAGCGTGTAAAGGTTCCTCCCTATCCCCTACTTCCTGGTCCCTGTTCCCCTGTTTTCCCCACACTACGACCACACTTCCTCAAACCCTAACCCTGACTAGAGCACTGTGCAAGCGAGGTGATTGGGGTATACAAGGGAGCTTGAAAGAAGGGGCTCCACTCGAGGTTGCGTTCCTCCACCCCGATGATGAAAGGGCCCTGCTTCTGCTGAAGTATTCCAGGCCACCCAATATCCTGTGGGGTTGTTTTTCCCAGAGTACTCGAGTGGAGTTCAACGGCTGGTGAGAGAATCGGGGTGTGGTGAAGGAAGCTTGGAGGCATCCGTGGGACCTTTCCCCCAATCCCCTACCCCACCTAACAGTTTCTCCGGCATCCACCATGGATATGGCCGCCAAGCTCGAGGAAATGCACTGTGCCATCCAGGCATTGGCATTTGAAGTAAAAGATATCAAAGAGAGGCAGGAAGTAGGGGCAGTAGGGGGAGGCGGCCAGGGGGAGGCCGCCGCCTACCCTCTTGGGGGACTGGAAGGGGCTAATTCCCCGATAGAAAGGGGGCCCCGGGGAAGGGAACCCAAACATCCCCCCATTGCCAAGTTTGCAGGAGATCGACGCCACTTCCAGGGGTTCGTGGTGCTCTGTCAGTTAGTATTTCGTACCTAACCCCTTACTTATAACACAGATGCACTAAAGGTGGCATTTGTTATAGGGCATCTGGAAGGGATTGCCCTTGATTGGGCCACACCCTTATTGACTCAGGAGAGCCCGCTCCTAACCGACTACCCCAAATTCATTCAAGAATTTTCTTTTCTTTTTGATAACCCGCACCGGGTGAAGGACGCAGAGACAGCGATTATGTCTCTGCGGCAAGGTCGGGGAACCCTCTTGGAGTATGTGACCCATTTTCAGAAATTAGCTGTAGAAGTGAATTGGCCAGACAGTGTTCTGAAGGTGCTGTTTCGCAAGGGGCTCCACGATGAAATTAAGGACCAGCTTGCCTTCGCGGCCCTCCCCGCCAAGTGGGGAGAACTGGTGAACTTCGCCTGCCAGATCGACGAACGGCTCACCGAGCGGCGACGTAAGCGTCGACAGGAAGGAGGACGTACTTGGCAGGCCCGTCCAGTTGCCATGGCCCCAACAGAGCAGGATGGCGGGCTAAGACCATGCATAGATTATAGGGGTTTAAACGCCATCACGGTGAAGAACCGATACCCGTTACCACTCATCCCCGAACTACAGGATCGGCTGCAAGGGGCCACCATGTTCACGAAGCTCGACCTTCGCGGGGCATATAACTTGCTGCGCATTTGTCAAGGGGATGAGTGGAAGACCGCATTTCGCACAAGGTACGGGCACTTCGAGTATTTGGTGATGCCCTATGGGTTGGCTAATGCACCGGCCACCTTTCAGCACCTTATAAACGATATATTTCACGACATCCTGGACCAATATGTAATCGCCTACTTAGACGACATTTTAGTATATTCCCACAGCAGAGCCAAGCATGTTGTTCACGTCCGCACCGTTCTCTTTCTCGACTAGAGCAACATCACCTTTATTGTAAAATGTCCAAATGCCTCTTCCACCAACACACTTTTTGGGGTTTGTTATTTCACCGAGGGGAATTCAGATGGAGACAAGCAAAGTGGAGGCTATTGCGTCCTGGCCCCCTCCACAAGGGGTGAAGTCGTTACAGCGGTTCTTAGGAAGCACGAACTATTACCGCCAATATATTCTACAGTATGCTGACAAAACCGCCCCCTTGACCAAGCTGCTTAAAAAGGGACAGCCATACCACTGGGGTCTGGAACAGGGAACGGCCTTTGAAGCAATCAAGAAAGCCTTCACACAGCCCCCCATTCTTCAGCATCCGGACCCAGACTTACCGTTTGCCGTAGAAACCGACGCGTCCAGTGTGGCCCTGGGGGCAGTATTAATGCAAACCCCCCCCGGGTGCCACACTACGATTGCCATGTGCCTACTACTTCCGGCAACTTAGTCCGGCAGAACGTAACTATACGATTATGGACCGGGAGTTATTGGCAATCAAAGCTGCATTTGAAGTATGGAGGCATCACTTGGAGGGAGCGGCTCACCACATACAGGTCATCATGGACCACAAAAGCCTTATGTTCCTCCAATCTGCCCGTATCACAACGGGGAGGCACGCCCGGTGGGCACTCTTCTTTACTCGGTTTCATTTCCACATCAGCTACTGGCCAGGACCTCTGAATGCTCTGGCAGATGCTCTCTCCCGCTGGTATGAAACCCTCCCTGATGCTGCGCTTCGCAGGGACCCCCTCCTGGACCGCCGAGTATTCGGTGCAGTAGGGATTACAACGCACCAGTTTCTACAGTTAACTAATAAAGAGGGCCTACCCGCCTCGCCCGCCGTCAACTTCCAGGACCTTCCCCAGCGGAATGGGGTCCTGGTAGTGCCTAAAGCAGCCAGACAACAGATACTATGGGCCCACCACAATGCCCCCCTAGCTGGCCACCTGGGGCAACGGCGAACCCTGGAGCTGCTCCAGCGTCATTTTTGGTGGCCAGCCATGCACCAAAATGTGCAGGCCTATGTGTGGGGATGTACGGTCTGCGGCCGCACAAAAATTCCCAGAGGGCGGCCTGTGGGACTTCTCCAATTGGCCCCATTGCCACAAGGCCCCTGGCAGCGGATTAACCTTGATTTCATCGTGGACTTACCCCCGTCGCAGGGATATTCCACTATTCTGGTCATTGTGGACCAGTTTACGAAAATGGGCCACTTCGTGCCTTGTAAGGGGCTCCCGACGGCACCACAAACCGCACTCCTGGTCCTGCAGAATGTAGTTCGATTGCACGGGCTCCCGGTCACCATTGTGTCTGATCGGGGGTCCCAGTTTATTGCTCGCTTTTGGAAAGCCTTGTTTGTAGCGTTAGGGGTCCGTCTGGCCCCGTCGTCCGCTTACCACCCCCAGACTAATGGCCAGGCGGAGAGAGTTAATCAGTCCTTGGAGCAATACCTCCGCTGTTATACGACCTACTTACAAGACGAATGGGTCGAACTCCTCTCCCTCGCAGAGTTTGCATATAATAATGCCTGTCATGCATCCTTAGGGACCTCTCCCTTTCATGTGTCCTATGGATTCCACCCCCGTTTGGTATTCCCAGAGATCCCGGCAACGACAGTCCCGGCAGCAGGTGCCCTGATTTCCCGCCTACAGCAAGCCCAGGCAGTAGCCCACCTTCGTAAGGGTCGCCAGCAGTATAAACAGCAGGCAGACAGCCGTCGTCGCCCAGCCCCACTGTTTCAGGTGGGCGATCTTGTGTGGGTGGACAGGTGACACTACCCTTCTGCTTGCCCGTCACCCAAACTTGTTGATAGATATATGGGGCCTTTCCCCATTGCCCAGCAGGTTAATCCCGTCGCATACCGAGTGACATTGCCCCCGCAGTCCCAGATCCATCCCATTTTCCACGTTTCCCTCCTGAAATCCCATTATCCCCCTGTCTTCCCAGAGCCGGAGCCGCGGCCGGCCCCCCGCGTTCCCCCAGTGACTACCGACTTTGAGGTCCAGGGGATCCTTGACTCCCAAATTGTTCGGGGTGCGCTGTTCTACCTCGTCGATTGGAAGGGGTATCCCCCCTCCGAGCGTTCTTGGGAGCCGGCCTCTGGCGTTCATGCCCCCCTCCTGGTCCGCCGCATACATGCCCGTTACCCATTTAAGTCGGGCCCACGCCCTTCCGGGGGGGGTACTGTAAGGCAGGGGGGACATGGGGGCAGAGGTTGGACACAGCGGGGGAAGGGTCGGAAACAAAGAGGCCCACAGAACCTAGGGCAAGCCCCCTCGGGGGGCCAAGAAAGCATAGCACAGGGGGCCCCAACACAAAGGCAAAGCATAGAGCCTGAGGACAGGGAAGCCCCGTGGAGGAGGAGGAGTCAGGGTGAGCTGACAGTCACGCCAACAGCTGATCTAGGGGGCGTGGCCTCAGCGCGGCTCCGGGAACGCGGGGGCGGGGCTCGCCCTACATAATGGAGGCAGAAAGAACACAGCGCTGCCGGAGAGCGACTTTTGAAAGAGACAAAGCAAGGAGTGACTTGGAGAGAAAGGAGAGTGACTGTGAGAGAGTGAGTGAGGTCAAGGCGAGAGTGAGGTGAGTGCGAGTGAGGTGTTGGGTGGGTGGTGTGAGCGGGTGCACTTCCCTGCCCGAATCTCGGTCTGGGCCCCCTCCCTCCTGTGTAGCGTGTAAAGGTTCCTCCCTATCCCCTACTTCCTGGTCCCTGTTCTCCCCACACTACAACCACACTTCCTCAAACCCTAACCCTGACTAGAGCACTGTGCAAGCGAGGTGGTTGAAGTATTCCAGGCCACCCAATATCCTGAGGGGTTGTTTTCCCCAGAGTACTCGAGTGGTGTTCAACGGCTGGTGAGAGAATCGGGGTGTGGTGAAGGAAGCTTGGAGGCATCCGTGGGACCTTTCCCCCAATCCCCTACCCCACCTAACAGCCAGGTGTTCGACGAAGGAGACAGGTGTTCGACGAGGGAGACAGGTAGTGAGTGGGGGGGATGTTTTCTTTTTGTTTTGTTATGGGGGGTTGGGGGGTTTAGTCTTGCCTCTTTTAATGTTACATTTATATTGTGTGTATTTTTATCTGTTGTACGCCACTCCGAGCTCCAATTTGGCAGGAGGGGGCGGGTTAAAAATGTTGAAATAAATAAATATCGAAATCAATAAAATAATCTACAGACAACGAGTGTTGCAAGTTACAGATGGGAAGTTCTTAGTAAAGCATTTGGATATATCTGGGTTAATTCCAACATGGCTTGTACCATTCAGATTAACAACTGTGTTGTGATGGACTGAATTAAACAAGAAATTAGAAGATTTGCTGCATATGCAATTTGGGGGGGGAAATTGATCATCCACTTAAAGATAAAGTGTCTTCCCACCCTTTGTTGGAATACACACATCAGACACCTGCATCTCTCAGGAGTATTCTGACTTGGTAAACTGCATTATACATTAATGAGTAACACAGTATCTTTCTTATCAAAAAAGAGCCATTTCACAGCTAGCACAGATACTTCAGCAGAATCCCAAATCACATCCAAGCAATGCAAACAGTTTGCTTATCTGCTAAGAAATGTAAAGAACAGCAATCTCTCTGCTGAACCATCACTAACATCATCCCCTCCTCATACCTTTATTCAAGCAAAACCCTCGTTCAGCATTCATTTTATTTTTGTAAGTGAAACTTTATACAAGTCAATGAGCACCAGTTTATTGAGATTATTTATAGAGATTATTTATTATTTATTTTTCTTTTTGTTTGTTTGTTTTTTACCCCGTCCTTCCCAAATGGCTCAGGGCTGCTTACAAACATATAAAATAGCATATTAAAAAACATAAAAAGAACAAAAAAACAACCTCCCCAGCAACCTTTTCCCTTACCCTTCTCCAACCGAGTTTCAAGTCTTGGCATTTCAAAGTTCAAGATTTGTAGCAAGCCATACCTTTATTTTCAGTCATACAAATAGGTAATATTCTAAGTTTGTAAGTAAGCAGAAAATATAAATAAGGTTGAAACAAAGAGAAGACATTTAAAATACCTTAATTTTACTTTCAAGCTTTTGTAGAGATGTACAAATTTAAGAGAAGCAAGTCTTTGTTTGGAAAACAGACAAAGTACCAGAGAACCAATACCACCTTTAAAAAATGATGCATCAGATTCTTAACGTATTAATGTATACCTGTTGTGGAGGAGAAACAGTATTTATAGTGAATTATGTAATGTTTAACAGCTATCAGTTACAATATAGGATTAAGAAAAAGTAGATGCTGGTTAATGGATTTTCATTGTGGTTTTCCAAAACATAAATGTCTGTGCCTTCACTTTGAAATGATAGATTTGCATGGGGCTTGGGAATTAAAACAAACATGTGCATGTGTCTTTAAAGCTACATGCTTTCAGAGAACTGTCACACGGTTTTAAAGGGAAAACATTATAATATTTGTAGAAAATACCCAATTTCTTTGAAGGACCCAGAATTGTAAAGACACTCTCCATTTGTATTAGGATTTTAAACATGTTGATGATAACTGACTGCCATCGTTATGCTCTGATGTTACTACAGCAACCGCATGTACTAAATTATGCAATCACCTGTCTTTCTGTGGATGTGTTGCAAAACATTTGAAACAATGTCCTTCTTGGAATTATGATACAGCACTGTCTGCTTTGCTCACCAGCTAATTCAGTTGTTTGGAATTTATTAGGCAACTCAGAAGAGCCAACATTTAGAAGAATTCTAAACATTTGAATAGGAAGAAGAGAGTCAAAGTCTCTTACTCACTCCTTTCCTTGAACTTTTCTGGGCAAGTTAAAAGAACATGGCTTGAAAGATTATTATTTTATTATTAGCAAGCATTTATATAGCACCAGCAATGTACCTGGCGCTTTACAAAGTAATTGAATAGACACGGTCCCTGCCCTAAGCCACGGGCTTGGGGGACAGGAAGGATGCTGACCCCATCGATGAGGATCAACAGGGAAAAGGGGGGGGGGGGGGGGGGGGGGGGAAGACAAGAAGTGTAACATTCATGAGGATGTGAGGTCCCAGGGGCACGCGCTTGGCTTGGTTACATCAAGATATGCTTATTACTAATCAATTCTTTTAACATAAGTTTATCATTGCAGATCAGAACCATTTCCAGAGTTAGGGCTTGTTTTGAGTTTTTTCCTGTGCCAAGATGCTGTTAAAAGGAACATTATAAAACACAAATAGAAAACAACTTTATCTGCACCATGCTCTTTAAACCTACAGATCACAGAACAAATCATCTGCTACTAGTGCTAGAGATAAACCCATCTCAGGGTACTGAGATTTATTCAGCATATAACTGAAAATGCTATTAAACAAAATCTTATTGCCGCTCCGGGCTGCCTGTGGCAGGGGAGGGGGGGGTATAAAAATCTTAAAATAAATAAATAAAATAATATATAATTTTGGTGCAAAAGTATATGGAACAAAAGTCAGAGCTCAAACACTCTATTCAACTGAATTACCTGCTAACATGGAGAGAGAAGATTCGTTTACTTTTCTAGAGAAACCTCCCTGGAGAAACACTGGTATTTAATTATTTTAATTTTTTTACACAAAACTCTTATTTATATAAGAAAGCCCTTTCCAGCTTCCATTTGACCTATTTCTAGAGAAATTATTTCTCAGAGTAAAGTTTCACACACTAATCAACTCCTCCTCCAAAACAAAAAAAAAGCATTCCTGACCAGCTGTCTAACATAAAATAAATGGATTTGAAAGTCATCCATTTCCGCACTTCAGCAGCATGCACAAAGTAATTGAGATGGGAGGCAAGCTTCTATTATTAACCTCCTGTCAGACCAGCATTTATAAGTACAGATCAGTAGCTCAAATAGAAGCAAGAAAAAAACAGCAGCTCATTTGCTCCCAGTGATGTCCCAGGCAATCAAATAATAAGATTTTTTGTAATCTAGTCACAAGGAACAAGATCAGCTAGGAGACACTAAAACTAGCTGAGTTTCATCTGCCATTTACTATTTATTTATTACAAAAATTTAATATCCCACACCCTCCTGCCAAAAGGCAGCTTGGGGCAGCGTACGTGTGTCTTAAAACAAATAAACAACAATATAAAAATACAATAAAATCCAAATAATATGAATACAAACTGAAAGGAGATATAAACCCTGCCCCCCAACCCGACCCTCCCACCTATTACCCATCACCCCCACTAAAAGCCTGGCGGAACAGTCAGATCTTACATTGTCTTCCACCGGGAGGGAGTTACACAGCCTCGGAGCAACTACCAAGAACACCCTCCAATTGGTCACAACCTGAGAGAATCAGGGGACCTTGAGAAGGGTGCCCCCAGCTGACCGCAGGGACTGGTCTAGGATTTGGGGAGTGAGGCAGTCTTGAAGGTAAATGAGGCTCAGACCATGTAGGGTTATAAACCTGCTTAGTTACCCCCTTGCATTCAGCTTGATTCATGCCACTGACAAAAGCAAATATAGGGATGTCCCATCCCAACCAGGAGAGGGGAGTGCTTCCCCTTGCCAGGTAGACTCTGGCTGCGGGAACAAACAATCCCACAGCCTCCCCCAGCTGGGAAGAAAGAATGGGGAATGACGTGCGGCTGCGCGGCTGCGTTCCCAATATCACCTCTTCCCCACTCACCCCTCAGCGCCATAACTGACGGCCATGGCTACCTATTACAGTCAGCTATCGCTTGCTACCATGGCAATCCCCCATGCTGGGACAAGACAAAGCCGGGAACACATGTTTCCACCCAGTTCACCTGTTCTGCCCCATCAGGTGGCAGCCGGGCACAGACTATGGACCTGGCTCTTACCCCACATTTCCCACCCCGCTCCTACCTGACCAGGGTGGAAACCAGGCCCACATCTGGCAGGCCACAAACAGACAGCCCACCATGACACTGCCCCAGTTGGGCTGAACCGGACCTAACCGGGCCAGCATCATGTATTTTTTTACCCAAAGTCCGGAGACTTCTTAACTATGCAAGCAAGGCAGCTGAATGAAGCACCGGAAAGGTTAATGCATGCTATATTACAGGAACTTAACACTTTTTGTGCATGATCAGAAAATTCAGCCAAACACTGAACAGATTAACAACTATTTTTCTTTTTATTTGTGGAATTAATAATTAAATGTTTTGATAATAAAATGCTTACATAACAGTCTATCAGACCTCAAGCTTATCAATTGCAAAATGATCTGAACTAGAATTTGGCATCATCCCTTCTGCCATTAGATTTCATGTAAAAGGCTGTACCACAAAAACAGATTGACCTCAGTCAAACGCGGGGGGGAGGGGTGAAAGCGCCGTGCATGTCTGTTTGCTCGCATCCAGATCTTCACCACAGTCAAACGCGGCCCAGGGTGAAGCTAACCACGCTTCGTGAGGTCGGGGCGGGAGGAGGTCCAGAAATGTGGTGCATGGTCACCACGGCAGGGGTGAATGAAAAGTAACTTCTGAACGGAAACCCGCAGCCACGGTGGAAGGAATTGAACCCAGCTGCGGTGCATTCTGGGGCTCGAACCACGGTCCACGTCTCCACTGCATGTCTGTTGTGTTCCCCCGGCCCATGTTCTCTCTGATTGCCCCCGGGCAGTGGTCACGATCCTGTCACTTCTGTTGGGGCCACACGTGTCACCACAGCCCACGGTGAATCCATTCACACCGGGGTGGGATTCACTGTGGTGAATTGGAACGCGTCACTTCTGAAATCACCCTATACTATACACTTAACATTGGTATGTTTTGACTTGCTAAATAAAATCAAAGAAGTTAAAAACTAAATTTCAGTCACATATTAGCTTTTTATTTTGAAGTATCAACTACATCACTGAGCTTAGAGTTTTACAACACAAATTGTAACACACCCCCAGCTTGCAATTCCATCAGCTTGAAAACGTTTGGAATAACTACACCTGGCAAATAAAGCAAACATTTTAATTCATTCAGATTATCCTTTTCAAAGGTCAGTTGCTTACGTAGATAAGTAAATCATCTATGCTCAATAACGCTGTTATTCAAACGCCCAATTGAAACAAGTTCTTACTTCTGTGACTGATCAGAAAAAGAAGAGATTCATAATTTTGGTACTATTACTGTGTTGACACTGTTTTTGTTGCATTTTATTGAATTCCATCCTACAACCACTAACGACTGGAGATAGTATGAGCAGTAACTATGTGTCAGCTACAGCTGCTTTTTAAATTATGTAATGTCAATAATGTTTATACTTGTATAAAGTTTTATTATATTAAATTATGTTACTATAACAGAATTATATTATGCTTTAAAAGCATTACTCTTAAAGAGTTAGTACCTTAAAGTTCAAAACCCAGTAAAGAGTCAAAGGGTTATGCGTACGCCAAGTTCTCCCATTCCTAAGGGGCTCTGGTGGGGTAAAGCGGGAACTGGTAGGAATCTTGTGGGGCTCTAGAGGTCCAGAAGAGCCCTACAAGATCCCCACAAGGCCATGCAGGCTCTGGTGCTTCACCTCACCAGACCCAAGCTTTCACCAGACAAAACTACTGCCTGTTTGACACCTGTTTGTTCCTTGAGTACACCCGCAATGTTTGCAGGCATAAATGAGGAGCAAACCAATGATGAACAAGTGGGAGACACGTACATCGCATACAAACAGCATAGCTTTACTGTGTGTTTGCCACCTGAGGTAGTGGCAAATGTTATATCTGTTGACACCCCGAGTCAATGTCGGTCTCCGGTGGTAGGTCCAGGCCGGATGCTCTGGCAGCCTGGCTGGGTGCACGCAGCGGGACCATGGCTAGGTGCAGCCTTGCATAGCAAGCAACACTACTCTACTGGGTCCAGTGCTGGCAGACAACCATATTCACAGCAAAGGGGAGGATAGTTCTGCCAAAGCCAGAGAGGATTCTTGGCAGGTGTCTATCCCCGGAAAACTGCAGCCACTTAGATGGTGTCCATTGCGTGTAATAATGGACACCTTGCTCCTGAGCCGAAGAGAGTGATCATATGGGGTTTGGATTAGTTTAATTAAACCTATTTAATTTCACATAGGCCACTTTCTCATGTTACCCGGGGAGGGGGGGGGCTTCTGTGAAAACAATCACAGCTCTATTCTCACAGGAATCAGCACCAGTAGGAATGCGCTATTCCGCTCTTCATTGCTGCTGCCAGTCTGAAGTGGCCTTGACTTCCATGTCCCCTTGCTATCTGTATGGTCCTTGAAAACTGTTTATTTTGGTTTATTTTAAGCTGGAGTCAATTTGACCCCTGTTGAAATGCAATGACTTGGGGTCAATTTGACCCCAATAGGAAAACTCTATGGAAACCTGGGGTCTGTTTGAAAAATGCCACTTTTTTGTTTATAGGAGATAAACGGTAAAAGGTATTAGGCTGAAATTTTAGTATGTTATGTCCAGAGGTGCCGGTGACAATGTCCTAAAAGCTCAACCTTAAAGAGCTACTAATTAAGATATTTTTAAAAATTTTGTGCTCGGTGGGGTCGGTTTGACCCAAAGATGGAAGGTAAAATTAATTAAGAAGGAAAAGGTGTTCCCATTGAAAAAAATAAAAACAATTAGATAGCACTGGTGGCAATCATTTGTATGTCTTGTTTCACACCAGGCAGGAGTCCCAGCATCAAAGAGATTAGAGGCGTACTCTAAAGTCTAAATAAAGTGTGGCTGCCATGGTGTTTCCAAACTATCTTGTTTCCATCACTAAGGCTGCATTCACACCCGATGTTCTTCACTTATTTTCGCTTCGGAAAGAATCCAGATGTCAAAACATGAGCGGGGTTTGTCGGATACGAACACGCCCCCCGCCCGCCCTGATCAGCCAGGAGATTATAGAGTAGGGGAAATCCGGTCTGCAATCTCCCAGATGATCGCCGACAAAACCATGGGAAGGGGGGGGAGGCAAGGCCTTCACACCTGACAAACCCCACATGTGTTTTGACTTCTGGATTCTTTCCCAAAGCCAAAACAAGCACGGAACGTCAGGTGTGAACACGGACTTTATTAAAATAAAAAGGGGCTCCCATTTACACAGCATTTTGGAAAAGCAGCGCACTGGTCACATCGATATTAACTTCCATGGAAACAGCGTAACCTGTGCTAAGCTAATTTGTATACCAGAAAAGTCTGGGAAACTGTGGCAAATAAGAAACATCAGCTACTAGTCCTTAAAGGCAAAAGGTGGAATGGCCGTATACATTTAAGCAGACCTTATATCTACTACAAAATCTGTGAGGAAAATAGGGAATGCCTCTACATGTGTCCAGATAGATCAGAACATTTAATTAACATTCCAATGTCTGAGGCAGGGGTGTTGCGCATTGTAGGGCACCAGGGGCATTGCCCCTCCTAGCCTGATCCCCCTCCACACACCCTTCATGCTTTTAAAAAAGAAAGAAAAAGAAAAATAAAACCTCACCTGAGTCCCAAAGGCACCTGGGGGTGGGGGGGTGCCAGTAACCCGCTCCAGACTTGCGCCGAGTCCTCTAGTTCAGCAATCAGCTGAGTGTTCAGTGTTGTTGTTGTTATGCCTCCCTGGACACACGTGCAGGCAGGAGCTGAGCGGG
>QEPC01011255.1:7380415-7398288 GCA_003113815.1 Sphenodon punctatus | reverse complement strand
GGGGGGGGGGAGGGGGGGAGAGAAAAGGGCTTCAACAGAGCTGCAACAGTGAAGCATGTTTGGGGGGGACAAGTGAAATTACTCACTGCTGCTTTTATGGTGTGCAAAGACTTCACATAATATGGTTCAGTTGGTTTAAGATCCGGTTTGCTTTTGCTTGTTCTGTGTTTGTGTTTGCATGTGCACTGCTAAGTTTCCCCTGCTCCTCTCCCAAACCCCTCAAGCATCTGCAAAGGCTGTGGCCATTTTCTGGTACCCCACTGGCCATGGCTACTTTTGGTTAAAATTGGTCTCTTTCTTAGCTGTTTTTGACGTAAACTGTCTGCTTTCCGTTTTACAGGTGGGGGACCTAAGGGCTTGGATGGAAGGGTTTATAATCTTTGCTGAAATGTTCCTTGCATTTTAAAATGGTCCCGCCCTTTGCAGTTTGGTGGGATGTTGTGGCAGGCTTTTTCACTAATGGCTAGTCCTTAGTTTCAGCAGAAACTACCTCTTACACTGCAACAGAGCTGTGTAGCATGTTTTGGGGGACAAGTGGAAATGCCCGCTGCTGCTTTTATGGTGTGCTAAGGACTGCACATAACAGTATTGTCTTAAGATGGTTTGCTTTGCTTTGCTTTGCTTTGCTTGCTCTGTGTTTGCACAGGGGCATAGCTACCATTGGACAAACAGAGACATTCATCCCAGGCCTGTACTGGCTGGGGGCCCAATATCCAAGGTAGCTAAGGCACCCTTCCCCCACTTTAAAAAAAATTGCCATCTGAGCTGGCTGGGGGCCCTTCTGGCTGCTGTGTGGGCCCCCTCCCCCTTCCTGCAGTTGCAACATTGTGTCTGACACAATGTTGCAACCATGGGCAGGGAGTGGGAGGGGCCCCATGCAGCAGTCTGCATCAGGCCAGGTCACACTCATAAGCCTTGTGGCTCGGCTCACCCCCTCTGACGCTGCGTTGGAGAGGAGTGTCCCCCCCCAGTCCTGACCCAGTCCAGGCAGGACTGACTTGAGGGAGACCCAGCTCGAGTGGGAAGGTGCCCAGCAGCAGCTCCTCTCAGTAAGAAACTGCCACTGGGCACCTTCCCGCTTTGGCGCTCCTCGCATCGAGCTGGCCCAGCCTGCCCCGACCCTTCTGACCAGACCCCGGCCTCCAGGGCTAGTCGGGTGGGCTGGGGCAGCAAAGGACCAGCTCGCCACAGGCCCAGAAGAGGAATGGGACCAGCAGTAGGCCACCAGCAGCAAGCCGCAGACTCTGCAGAAAGCAAGTAAGTCCCAAGCACCAGCAGCCCAAGGCCGGCCAGCAGCTTCACCACCGGCAGGAAAAAAGAGGGGAACCCACCGACATTTCTTGTCCCTGGGCCCATCCCAAGCTAACTATGCCCCTGTATTTGCAGGATGCATTGCTGCTTTCCTTCTCCCCTCCCAAGCATGAGTAGAGAGACCATTTTGTAAATCTGTGCATCTACTGGTCGTAGCTGCTCTTTTTTTTTTAAATGGTCCCTTCACCGTTTCACTGCTGCTCTCTGCTGGAAAGTAGTTTCTGGCGTCTCTGCTTGTGACTGTGTTACTTTGAGCATCTTGCCTGGGGTTTTTGTTGAGAAACAGAAATGCATTGTTTAAATTTTGATGGGGCTGGTTTGGTGTCAATAGAGGCCTGTAACTGGTCAAACTTTTTAAAAAGGCCTGTGTGCTTGGACAGGTATTTGGCTGCCAGGGATACAGTGTAGGTAGGTACTGGGGATGCTGGTCTCGATGGGCTTGGTTTGGTGGCAATGCAGCCCTGAAACTGACCAAACTTTTTTAAAAGGCCTGTTTGCTTGGACAGGCATTTGGCTGCCAGGGATACAGTATTTGGTACTGGGGATGCTGATTTGGCTGGGAAGTATTTGGTTGCTGTACAAACCTGCAACTGCTCTCCTTGTGAACAGAGGAGAAAGTAGGTAGGAACATGGCAGAAGAGAAGGCTGCAGACAACAAGGAGACCCCTTTCCCCTGTCCCCCACTGAACCCATCTCTTCCCCTTACTCTTCTCGTGCACCAAAACCAAACCCATTCCCTCCTACTCTCCTCTGTTGTCCTTCTCTTCCCTTTTCATTGTCTTCTGAGAAGAGAATAAAAAGCATGTCATGAAAACTGAGGATTCAAGGGTTCAGGATAAAGGTAAGCGATGGCAATGTAATCTATTTTTGTAACCTGCTATGGTTAATTTGGACCTGGTGGGAGAGAGTGGATGGGACCCCAGTAAGAGGGCTCTCTATCCCCCAGTGGGAGTGCTTCACACAGCAGCAAGGAAGTTCCCAGCGTTAACTAATGTAATGTCCATCCAATGTTAACCCTGGGAACTCCTTGCTGCTGGGTTAAATCACGCCACTGGCCTACTGCTGCCCCTGGCTCCGGCCCGCCGGCAGCAAAGCTACCGGCAAAAGCTTCAACCCACCCACTGCCCCACCAGCCTCAAAAGCCACCAGCCGCAACTAGTCCGAGGGGCCACATGGTATCACGGACCAAGATGGCTGCCTACTCACCTCACCACATTACTTTTACAGTCTGTCAGCATCAAAAAGTGATTTTATTTACTTTATTTTTAGTTAATCTTTAAGGGTGAAGTCTGTGGACCCTTTTTATATATACATGAATAGCATCCGCAAGCTCTGAAAGTAAATCCAAATTCATGAAGAGGATGAAATCGGGAACCCCCAAACAGGTCAGAGATGAGATTGAGATGCCTCAGTCTTTAGTACTTCAAGAAATCCCCTCTCCAAGGCAGTTTTTGTCTGAAAAACTCTTGGTCATGGACTATTGGATTAACCATGCGTCATACCAGAAATTCTGAAACGAGATCTTCTAAAAGAAGATCTATTATTGCTTCCACCTGAGACTGAACGAGCACAACACATAGGATCAAATCCTAACCCAAGTCCAGGCCAATTATATTAAAACTCCAGAGAGATTAAAAATATAATATAATTATATTTACTTATAATCTAATTATAATTTAAATTATTAATTAAATCATACTATATTTTATTTATTTTATTTTATTTGGACATTTGTAATCCGCCCATCCTGCCACAGGCAGCTCTGGGCGATGCACAAGATAAAGCATTAACATGAAAAGAACTTCTAAAACAAACAATAAGGAGGTATAAAAAATCCCCAACCACCCACCACCCTAAACCATTCCCACCACCCTATCCATCCTTCCCCCCCTCCCCCCGAAAGCCAGGCGAAACAGCCATGTCTTACAACAGCTTCGAAACATGGGGAAATCCAGGGCCAAATGGGCCTCCATCAGCAGGGAGTTCCACAGCCATGGGGCAGCCACCGAGAAGGCCCTCTCCATCGTGGCCCCCTCGTCAGACTCGGGGGACCTCGAGGAGAGCACCCCCCAATGACCGCAGGGCCGATCCAGAACCCGGAGGGTGAGGCGGTCCTGCAAACAGGTTGGGCCAAGGCCGTTTGGGCTTTATAGGTAAGCACCAACACCTTGATTCGGGCCCAGAAGACTACAGGCAGCCAGTGCAGAGACCGAAGAACTGGAGTAATATGTTCCCGGCGGCCCAATCCCACCAGGAGACAGGCCGCCGCATTCTGCACCAGCTGCCGTCTCCGTACCATCACCAAAGGTAGCCCCACGTACAGCGGATTACAGTTGTCAAGCCTGGAGGTGATGATGTCAGGCAGGTCAGAGTCCGAAACATACGGCCGAAGTCGACACACCAAGGCACTCCTTGCCACAGCCTCCACCTGAGCATCCAAGCAGAGTTGCGAATCAAGGAGTACCCCCAGACTCTGTACCTGGGGAACCAGAGGAGGGCAGACGCCATAAATGATGGGGGCTGTTACCCCCACTACCTTACCCACCAACATCACCTCCATCTTGTCGGGATTCAGCTTCAGTCGGTTTGCCCTCATCCAGTCCCCCACAGCTTCCAGGCACCCGTTAAGCACCAAGACTGCCGGGCCTGGGTCTGGTGAAAGAGAGAGGTAGAGCTGGGTGTCATCATCATATTGATGACACCGCACACCAAGCCTCCTGATCACCTCGCCAAGCGGCTGCATATACACATTGAACAGGAGAGGGAACAAAACAGAACCCTGCAGGACTCCACACAAGAGATCTCGGTGTGATGAAAAATAATCACAGAGTACCGCTCAGAGTTCTTCCGGCCAGGAAGGAGCGGAACCCGTCAAGAACCGTACCACCCACCCCTGTACAGTCCTGCAGGCGCATCACCAACATCTCATGATCAACGGTATCAAACGCCACCGACAGATCTAATAGAATCAGCAGGGCCGAACGTCCCTGATCTAATTCTCGGTGAAGATGGTCAACCAACACCACAAGCACAGTCTCTGTGCCATATCCCAGGCGAAACCTGACTGCAAGGGATCAAGAAAACTGACACGATCCAGATGCTCCTGTAACTGCCGGGCCACCACTGGCTCGATAACTTTCCCTAAAAAGGGGAGGTTAGAGACCGACCGATAGCTGGCAAGGGAGTCAATGTCAAGTGATGGTTTCTGGAGCAGGGGCCTTACCACTGCCTCCTTGAGGTAGCCCGGCACCCTGCCCTCCCTAAGGGAGGCATTGACCACCCCTGCCAGCAACAGCCCCATCATCCTTAGCCAACCAGGATGGGCAAGGGTCCAGTTCACAACAGGTGGCCCTGACAGCCACAAGAACATCCTCCGCATCGGCAGGGGTCATCAACTGAAACTGATCCCACAAACAAGGACAAGACGGAGTCTCCATAACCTCCAATTACCCTACTGCAGAAAAAGCAGCGTCAAAACCATGGTGAATCTGAGCGATTTTGTCGGCAAAATAATCCACAAATAAGTTGGGCACTAGATGGCTCCTCTCCAAGGCTGAGGGAGGCCAGACAGACCAGGCCCCGCACCACCCGGAACAGCTCTGCTGAATGGAATTTAGCAGATGCTATAAAAGCAGCAAAGAACTCTTTCTTTGCTGTTCACATAGCAATGGCATAGGCTCATAAACTCGCTCTATGTTGCAACCTGTCAGCTTCAGCACGTGGACGACGCCACCGTCACTCCAACGGCCTTCCCTCCTGCTTCAGCCCCTGCAGCCCCTCGAAAACCAGGGAGACCTGCGGTGCTGCCACCTGGGGAGCGGACGCCTTGGAGCTATCCGATCAATGGTCTCAGTCAGCAAGACGTTCCAAAGCTCGACGAGGCCATCGATGGAACGGTCGTCCAGATCAGAGGGTATATCCCCCAAAGCCTCCCAGAACCACTAATATAATATATACAATATATAATATACGTTACTATATATATATATATATATATATATATATATATATATATATATATATATATATATTATATTATATTATATATTAATATTATATATTATAATTGTATATTAATTATACATAATT
Source organism: Sphenodon punctatus (assembly GCA_003113815.1). Taxonomy (NCBI): domain Eukaryota; kingdom Metazoa; phylum Chordata; class Lepidosauria; order Sphenodontia; family Sphenodontidae; genus Sphenodon; species Sphenodon punctatus. Next base: position 7,392,888 of record QEPC01011255.1, on the reverse strand, counting down.
CTGGCCCCAGGCCTGTTGGCATTTCGTCGGGCCTGTAAAACCTGGCTGTTCGCCCAGGCCTTTGGGGCGGGAAGGGGGGGATAGAAGGGGTGGGGTTTGCGGCTTATTTTGTGTGTTTAATTTTAATGGCTTTACGGTTGTGTTAGTTTTATGGGGGGGGAGTTTTTATTGTGGGGAATTTTTATTGTACGCCGCCCCGGGATGCCTTGGCATGAGGTGGCGGCTAATAAATATTTATAATAAATATAATAATAATTATATAAGTATACATTATATAATATAATCATATAATTAAATATAAAAACTTTGTGTTTGGCTGAATAAAACATAGGAACATATGGAATAGTTTATTTAATGTATTTATTTGTTATATTTATATTCCACCCCTCTTGCCAATGGCAGCTCGGGGCAGCTAACAACAATTCAACAAAATATCAAACAATAAAACCAATCATTAAGAGAATGAATAAATAGATATAACAATTAACAACCATGGCCTAAAACCCAGAACAGTGCAAATTTCCTAACCCAAATAACCCCGCTATTCCACACCACCTCCCCACCAAATGCCTGGCTAAAGAGCCACGTTTTACATTGCCGGTGAAAGGCAAGGCGATCCGAGCTAAGATGGATCTCCACCGGGAGCATGTTCCACAGTAACAGAGCCGCCGCTGAGAACACCCGCCTGTCAGTCCAAACCTGCCGATAACGTGGGACTTCCAGAGGGTGCTACCCGACGACCACAGGAGCCGCCCAGGTAGGCAAGGCCCAGGCCATATAGGGCTTTATAGGTCAAAACTAGCACCCTGAATCAAGCCCGGAAGACTATTGGCAGCCAGGGCAGCACTCAAAGCACTGGCAGGATATGCTCCCAGCAACCCATCCCGGTAAGCAGGCAGGCTGCCACATTTTGCACCAACTGCAGCCTCCAGACCATCACCATGGGCAGACCCATGTAGAGCGCATTACAGTAGTCCAGCCTCGAGGTGACGAATGCATCAATGATAGTAGTGAGACTGGAGTTCGAGACATATGGACAAAGCCATTTAATCAGATCTAATTGGCGAAAGGCAACCCTTGCCACAGCCAACACCTGCATAGGGGCATAATATGTTCACCCTTGCTGTGGTTTGACCATTATCTCCTGCAAACCTCCATCCTAGCACACCTACCTAACCGTAGGGGTGCGAGACCAGTTTGGATGGTCTGCCCCAGGAGACTTGTGGAACTGGAAGGGTTCCGGAATGCTCTTGGAGATATACCTGTTGACCTCGATGGCCGCTCCATCTATGGCCTTGTGGAAAGCCTAGCTGGCTGAGGCCATCGATCAGGTGGCTCCTAGGCATCCAACTCCCAGCACATCAGCTCTGCAATTCCCTGTGGTTTACGGAGGACCTGGGATGTCTGAAACGTGAGGGGAGGCGGATAGAGCACCGGTGGCAGCTCACTCGCTCCCAAGATGATCGGTTGCAGCAGAGTGCATTTTTTAAGTCCTATGCTGTTGTGATTAGAGCAGCAAAGAAGTGGTTCTTTGCTGCACTCATTGCATCTGCTCAGTCACATCCAACAGAGCTGTTCCAGGTGGAGAGAGATGAGGTCTGGTCTCACCAGCCTGTCTCTGCCTGGAATCAGATTCATCCACAGCTCATTGTGAAATGTTTTTGAAATACTTTGCAGAAAAAAATCACTCGCATTGAGCACAACTTCAACTCCACAACTTGAGAGGCAGTGACAGAGTCAGAGGTTAGAAATGCCCTGTCTGGTCATACTTTATGGGATAATTGGTGACACCTGATGATGTGGCCAATGTGCTGGGATCTGTTCGAGCCACAACTTGTGAACTATATCCTTGCCCATCCTGGTTGGTAAAAGCTACCAAGGAGACAGTGGGGCCGGTGCTGTCAGGGGTTATCAATACGTCCCTTCAGGAGGGGAGGGTGCCAGGTTGCCTGGAGAAGGCTGTGATTTGGCCCCTTCTCAAAAAGCCATCACTTGATGATGCCCTGGCCAGCTACTGACCTCTCTAACCTTCCCCTTTTAAGGAAAGTTATTGAACGGGTAGTGGCTCGTCAGCTCCAGGCGCATTTGGACGGCATTGGTTTTCCTGATCCCACACAGTCTGGCTTTCATCCGGGTTACAGCACAGAGACAGCGCTCCATGGTTGACAACCTCCTCATAGAGTTGGACAAGGGCTGTATGACCCTGTTAGTCCTACTAGATCTATCGGTGGCCTTCAACGCTATTAACCATGAGTTTCTGGTGACTCGTCTGCAGGACCTGGCATGGGTGGACAGAACCATTTTACATTCGTTCCGTTCCTACCTCACAGTACATCCTAGTGGGTGGTGCAAGGGGACTGTACTTCATCCCCTGGTGGCATCCCTTGTGGAGTCCCACAGGGTTCCATTCTGCCCCCTCTCTTGTTTAACATGTATATGAAGCCATTTGGGGAGGTCGTGCACAGCTGGGGTCCTCTGTCACCAGTATGCAGACGACATCCAGCTGTATCTGTCATTTTCATCTGACTCTGGCCCAGCTGTCTCCTTGTTGTCTCGGTGCCTGGCCACTGTGGGGGATTGGAGGAGGTCAAGCTGATTGAAGCTCAATCCCAATAAGACAGAGGTGATGCTAGTTGGCAGGACTGGTGATCTAGGCGAGGAGGTTTCCCCAATTTATGGGGATGTACATCCTCCTTTGGTTCCATCTGTGCAGAGCCTAGGAGTGCTCCTGGACTCATAGCTATGCCTGGATTCTCAAGTGTTGACTGTTGCCAGAGATGTCTTTCGCCAATTACATTTGGTGAAAAGGCTTCACACGTCTCAGACTCCAATCTCACTGCTATCATCCATGTGTTCCTCACCTTGAGGCTAGACTATTGCAATGTGCTGTACGTGGGGCTGCCCATGATGATGGTTCAGAAGCTGCAGCTCGTACAGAATGCGGTGGTTCATCTCCTTACCGGGCGGGACAGGCCGCAGGGAGCACATAATACCTGTGTTCCAAACACTGCACTGGCTGCCTATTGTCTTCTGGGCTCAATTGAAGGTGCTGGTATTGACCTTTAAAGCCCTTCACAGTCTAGGCCCTACTTATCTGAGTGATCACCTCACCCCCTGGGCCCCTGGTCAGCCCATGCAGTTGTCCAGGGGTGCCCTCCTGGAAGTCCCATGTTACCGGTGGGTTTAGATTGACAAAAGGACATTTTTGGTGCCCGCACCATCACTTGAACTCCCTTCCGATAGAGGTTCGCCTCAGCCCAAATCTTCTCGCCTTCCGACAAAATTGTAAGACCTAGCTTTTCTGCCAGGCATTTGGTGGGGGAGGAGGGGAGGGGGGTATGGGTATGTCAGGGTAAATTTGGGGGGGGGGGGTTGCACTGTGGGTTTTATTTTGCTTATGATTAAAGTTTTAATAGATTTTATATTTACTGTGTTTTTATTAAGTTGCTTGTAGTGAGAGAGGTGGGGTAAAAATGTACAAATAAATAAATATTTAGGCACAGCTGCGAACTCAGGAGCACCTCCAGGCTCCACACATGAGAGATCAACGGAAGGCAGACACATTTTCCCCCCCCCCCCCAAGTAATGGGAGTTTCCCCTTCCCCCAGACCATTGACCCTGCCCACAAGTATCACTTCTGTCTTGTCAGGATTAAGTTTCAATCGGCTCAACCTCATCAAGTCCCCTACAGTGATCAAACACTGGGACAGCAATGAGACTGCATGAAAGGCGCAATTGAAAAGAAAAGATATAGTTGGATGTCCAACCTCCCCAAGCTGCTGCATATACATATTGAATGAGAGGGGACAGAATGGAACTCTGCGGGACCCCACACAGAAGGCCCCCCGGGGACAATATACAGTCCTCTAACACTACCCATTGAGATCTATTTGCTAGGTAGGAACGGAACCACTGTAAAACCGTACCGTCCATCCCAGCCAGGTCCCGCAGGTGAGTCACCAACATCTCATGATTCACGGTATCAAAAGTCGCCAATAGATCCAATAGAACCAGCAAGGTCATATGACCCTTATCTAGTTCCACCAGGAGGTCCTCAATCAAGGCCACAAGCGCCGGCGCCGTGCCATAACCCAGATGGAAGCCAGACTTTGAGGGATCAAGAAAAACTATAAGATCCAGATGTGCCTGCAGCTGATGGGCCACTATCCACTCAATAACCTTCCCTAAAAAGAGAAGGTTAGACAGAGGCCAGTAACTCACCAAGGCGTTCACCTCAAGTGATGGCTTCTTGAGAAGGGGCCAGACCACCACCTCTTTAAGGCAGTCTGGCATCCTACCCTCCCTCTCTGCCAGCACTGGTCACAGTGACTCCCTGTTGTCTTTCACCAACCAGGACAGGGAAGGATATAATTCACAAGGCATGGCCTGAACAGACCCCAGCACATCCTCTACATCAGCGGGTGTCACCGATTGAAACTCATTGCAAGAACTCTGACCAGACAGAGCATTCCGAACCCCTGGCTCTGCCACTGCTTCTGAAATGGTGGAGTCAAAGTTGTGTTCAATGCGAGTGATTTTATCCACAAAGTACGCCAAAAACATGGCACAGCGGGCTTTTGACGAATCCAGTTCCAGGCAGAGACTGGCTAGATGGCTCAAACCCCTCACCATCCAGAACAGCTCCTCTGGATAAGACTGAGAAGCAGTTCTTTGCTGCCCACACAGCCACAGCATAGTTCTTCAAAAATGCGCTATACTGCAATCGGTCATCTTGAGTACGAGTACAGCGCCATCATCACTCTAACCGCCTCCCCTCACGCTTCAGATGGTCCAGGTTATCTGTAAACTATGGAGACCTGCGGTGGCAAAATGCCAGGAGTGGACGTCTAGGAGCCACTCGATCAATGGCCCCCATTAGCCAATCAAACACGAATTTGGAAAATCTCACTTTGTTGGTAATACATACAAATGGTTCAATAAGCTATTATATCCAACAGATGTGAAATGGGAAAATATCTGGAAATCACTTTGTAAAATATCTAATTAATTGCTTTTAAGATTTTTTTCAAGACAAGATCTTAAATAAGTTTTATTGGACCCCAGATAGATCACTTAAAAGAGGGCTAGCCTCGGATGACTGTGCTGAAGATGTGGAAGCAGGTTAGGTCTCTGTTATATTTTGTTTGTCCTATAATTACAAATGTTTGGCTTAGCATGTGTGTAGCACTTTCTAAGATACTTAAAAGTAACATGGTATCATTGATTTCATATACAATATATCAATTTGACTTATCAATAGGAGGATAAGTAGGTTCAGTCCCAAGTACATCATTTCCACTTTGTAGCTTGAGTGAGACCTTAGAGCCATGGCCAGAGAATTCTGGAACTTAAAATTAACTGAATTACTTACTTAAAATTAACATAGCATCATCATCTGGATTATGCATATTTGGGATTATGGAATCTACCATTGTCTGATCCCAATAATGTTTGGTTGCTAAACAGTTAATTTAAAGGAAATTAAAGGTAATTTTAAGAGAAACTCCCAACGTACCTTCATTCTCAGAATGGTTAAAGGAACTTACATACGTTGCTTTAATAGAAAAGCTTAAATGGATAAATAGATATAATTGGGCTTGATATACTGAAATATGAAATCCTCTGTCAAGTTTATATATTGATTTGCTTCTAGTTTGATATCCTCTAAACGTATGGGTGAAAATAAGCTAGATGATACCCCACATTAGCACTCACCAGGTGAGTGTTCACCTGCCCATCTATTAGGTGTTCACCAGATGTTAGCCCCCACCTTCCACACAGCCCCCCCTCAGTGGCACCCAAGGACATTGCGGGCCAGTGCGTGCTAATGTGCATCCACATTGCCACGTCTTGTTAATTAGGTTCACCCACAGCTTTGCCCACGTCAAGGTCTGCCAGCACAATAGTCATGCCAAGAGCAGCTGCTAGAGGAGAAACTGTCTCTCAGCTGACAGGAAGCTGCAAGAGGTGAGAGCAAGAGTGCTTTGATGGAAAGGGGAGTCATGGCCAGTAAAGAAGCCTTCTCTGGTTGCGATACCCCTTTCTATCAGAAGCAGCGTTCACATGCTCGGCTGGCTCAAAGAGAAGGTCCTTCCTGTCCCATCTCCCTCCCCCCTTCTCTCCCCTTGCAGCTGATCACTCTCGTCTCTTGCAGCCACCCGAGCACACAAGTGCTATTTCTGATGGAAAGAAGGATTATGAACAGAAAAAGCTTCTTCTCTGGCTGTGACACCCCCCCACCCCCTTTTCCATCAGAGCCAGGGCTGGGGAGAGGAAAGCGCTGAGTGGCGCTTACTATTTGTTAGTTGGTTGTATATAATGTCAAGCTCCGCCCCCTTCCCACAACCTCTACTGATTTTATAGTATGTATGTTTAATTATCTATTTTCTAATGCGTAGTTTTTTATTATTTTATTGCTTTTATTTGTATTTTATTGTTATACATAATAATTAAAACATTCTGTGTCTTTCATTATATTTGGTCAAATCAGAGGGGATTTCCCTCAACATACAGGGGCATAACTAAGTGGGAATGAGTCCTAGGGTGGAAGACGATACGGGTCCCCTGCAGGGGCACTCGACTCCAGTGTCCGCATGCGTTCTACAGGTGTGTGGGCCCCCCAGGCACGTGGGCCCCTGTTCAGCTGCACCTATTATAGCTACGCCCCTGACAATATAGGTTTATAAACATGAGGAATGTAAGTTTATAAAACACGAGGCATACGCACAGGATGTTACTCCACAATAAGCTACCCATCTTTGGATCAGTCCAAGTTCCAAACCCTGCTAGAAGAGACAGCTACCCAGGAATCAGAATGCCGTGTGTCCACTCCAGACCCTGTCAGTTACCAGATAAAAATTCCCTGGAGTGCTCTCTTCATGTGAATCCGTCCTCAGTCATGCATTTGTGGAAGGAACACATCCTGAATTTCTGCTCTAAGAGAAATATAATTCTTCCAGCACTCTGACAGGCCAAGAGTTAGGACTCATTCATACAAATTCTTTTATAGTGGGTAGTGCCACAAACTTACATTCTGAGCATGTGAAATCTTTATGAATGCCTGTGCTCGTTTACTACCTTGATCGCCGCCACTAAATAAAAATGATTTGCTTTCAAGGATTTGACTAATCAATAGCAATGATTGGTTTGACTTATCAATAGCAGGATAAATAGATTATCCAGGTGCAAGGCTCCATCCCCAATACATCGTTTTCCCTTTGTAGTTTCCTACTTCTGAGCAACCTTAGAGCCATGGCCAGAGAATCCTGGAACAGGGACTTCCTCTTTGCGGCATGCAGAGATATCACAAGGTCATTCCTCAATGCCTTTTGCAAAAAGGAAAGGAGGAGCCATTGAAATGTAGGGGAATCAGCAGTTACACAAATGCATTGCCCCAGGACAAGACAAACAGATTAGAATCAAAGAGTTGGAAGGTACCTCAAGGGGCACCTAGTACAACCCATGTTTAGACACAGGATGACTACAACAGATTAAGGAGCTCATGGCAACTTTGCAAGGAAGGAGGTTGTTCTGTGAATTAGCCCTTAACTTGTAAATATTCAAGATGGAGTTGCTCCCAGCTAAGAACTTTATTCTCATCTTTAAACCACAGATGTGTGGAAATGAAGCTGAAACACACAAAATACTGCTTAATCTAAACATGACTAAGCAGATATTTTAATATATATATATTCATTTCTCAACAAGAAATAGCAATTTTATGTTGGATATCAAATTTTGTGAGGAGCCACTAGAACATCTTTACATACTTTCTGGAAATCATTCTCTTTGTTCAATTACAGTATGTCTTCTGTCAACTAGGTGCTTCTCTTTTTGTATTTGTGACATCAAAAGCACACATCCCTGTGAAAAGTCTGAGGCCTACAGCATGCTTTTATAAGGGGGTCCCCCCACCACCAGAAAAAACTGTTCTTTATTTTCCTGACAAACATTTCAACTTGTGATGCTTACAGTTATAAGTTGGGTAAGCATCAAGTGGCTTTTCCAGCCTTGACAAGTTTATCGTAAGTCCCAGGGCATTTGTTTTTGGTTCACCTGGGTGAAGCTGCTGTGTTGATATTACCAAGGCCCCAGACTGACTGCTCAGTTCTTGTAACCTGCAGGGTTGACGCACAAACAGCCTACCAATAGAATGAAGAGAATTCCATTCTAGCATCTCACAACTAATTTGCTGAGATTTTTGAAAAAAATCTAACAGTTGAACTTTTTTTTTTTTTTTAAAGGGGGGGAGGGGAAAGGCGTCACAGAGAGAAGGCAAGCAAGTTCCAAATGGTTTTATGGTTTGTTCCTTTGAATAAATCTAGCCAAGAACACACAGCAAAGAGAAGCAACAGTGTCTTTTTCTATAAATATAAAAAATACAGCTTCAAAACTAAGAATTTTGCATTTTTTATTTTATGTTAAGATAAGTGCATGCTACATGGTATATTTCCAGGGAGACAAGAGACAGTCCCTGTTTAAAGACGCTGAAAGTCTAAGAACAATAGACAAGTTGGAGGTGGGATGGCCATTGGTCCTGTTTTATACAGGACAGTTCTGTTTTTGAACACAACACCCCACCCCAAAGTCATGATCCCATGACTTCCAAGCAGGAAGTTGGCAGCATGTGGACTTGGAGATGAGCCAGCGCTCCCAGCACGGGGAGAGGGTGGGGGGAGCGAGTGCTAGGGTTACCATAGCATCCAGATTTTCCAGAACATGACAACTTTTTTGAACTGCCTAACCCCATCAGGGTGGATTTTTAAAATATGCATCCCCTTCCCCACCTGGTGCTTGTTGCTCAGCCCTGGTTGAGGGAAGGAGCCAGCTGCACTCTTGCTCCCCACATGTCCTGTATTCAGGGCGTGAGTCAGTAGCCACTCTATTTGGTGGTGGCTGGTGAAATTTGAGAACTATACACTTTTCTGTTTTTACCTATCACTACTGTTAAGAGTAAGCAGCATGACAGAAACAGATCTTCAAGAGACATTTGAATACGGGGAGATTGGGAACCTTACTCTTTTTTATTTATTTATTTTTTATTTTATTTTTTCTTACATAAAAAACTTACATAATTTTGGTCATTTACAATCGTCACAGCTTTGGACCAGTCTGGGACTATCCCGTTACACCATCGGTCCAATGTAGTCTTATCTAATTTTCTATCTAATCTTTTAAATACATACAATCCAAAAATAAACTCTCATAATTCAATCTTAGAGATATACCATTTCCATCCCACCTCCTTTAGATGCAATATTATATCTTTAACATTTCCTTTAGAAGAGAGTCTTTATAGTCTTTTTTTTTTTTTAATTCATTAAACAAATTGTTGTTTTTGTTATTAAGTATTTGATTATCATATCTTTTTCTTTCTTTTCAACACTATCTTTATAAACTTCTTTCTTTTCCACATTTTTTGCCTTTTATAATGCCTCTTACTTTACCTTTTTTGTTTATTTTCAACAGTGAGTAAGAACAGTATATCCCTTTTCCCCTTATTCTTAATATATACATCTTATCAACAATAAACATTTTCCCTCTATAGTACTCTACTATACTACTAAACCAAAACCTAACCAATCTAACAAAACTACCAAAGTTAGAAAAATAGGAGAGAGATGTAATTGGGCTTTTTGCTACCTGCAAGACCCTCTTATATTTATGTTACTTTCATTTTTATTTAACCCTTTAAAGTTTCCTTGTTCAAGACAGGGTTATCCAAATCATAACTGGAATCATGGCTCAGCTTCCTCCGTTCGATTTTTTGAGTTATTTCTTACGTTTTTCTTAGGGTTTTTTCAACATAAAGTTCCAGATCTGCCTCTTCACTGAAATATCTTTTTACCTCTGTCTAGGAAGGAGAATTTTGCTGGATAGAGAATTTGGGCTTTAATCCCCATTTTAGTGAAGTTATCCATTTGTTTTTTCCAAGCTTTTCTCTTCTGAACCGTTTCAAACGTCAGATCTGGGAAGATGGAGATTTTACTTCCTTTAAATTGCACGTCTCTTGTATTTCTGTGGCAGCTCTCCACACCGCTTCTTTATCCTGGAAGCGGAGGCAGCGTACTATTATGGCCCTGGGAGGTGCCTGTTCTTTAGGTCTCGGTCTCAATGATCTATGCACTTGTTCCACTTCAATGTTGTGGAGATCTTGCTTATCCTTTAATGACCGTTTTCAAGATCTTTATTATCAACTCTCTTGTTCCTCCACTTTCCAAACCCTCAGGCACTCCCATAATTCTCAAATTATTGCGTCTTGAACCATTTTCTAAATCTTCCAGCTTTTCTTTCAGAGAGCTCACAGTGTCCTCCAACTGTGTTATTATTTATTTATTTAAAATTTCTATTCCGCCCCTCCTGCCCACAGGGCAGCCCGGGGCAGCGAACAACAATCTATTAAACAATTTTAAAAATTTAAAACCATTTAAAAATACAATGTGGGGAACCCCACCCCACCCCAAAAGCCTGATGGAACAGCCAGGTCTTACGTACACGCCGAAATAGCAGGAGAGTGGGAGCCAACCAAGCCTCCTCCAGGAGCAAATTCCACAGCACAGGAGCGACCACCGAAAAAGATCTAACATCGCCCAGGGAACCTCCAAAAAGGCTCCCACGGACAATCTCAAGGGTTGCACGGGAACATGAGGAGTGAGGCAGTCCCGCAGATAACGTGATCTTGAGCATTCTCTCTATCCTCCTGTTCACTAACATGCTGTTCTAACAAATCAATCCTTTTATTAATTCCTTCAACTTGCTCTTTTAAGTCTGTCAAATAAGAATTTATCTTATTAATTTCCTCTTTGTTACTAGAGAGATCATCTTTTATTGATTTAAACATGTACATGACCTGTTGGAATGAGTCCGGATCCCTCAGCTCCTCTCCCTGCACGGCATCTGCCATCTTGTGCGGCCCGGTCTCTGTTCTTCTCATACTGCGGCGAGGAGCGTAATATTTATCATTTGTTGTTTCAGGCTCTTTTTTCTTTTCCTTGTTCATTCATCATTCACTTTACTTGTTTTCCAGGATTTTCTATTGATTTTGGGCTCAAATTACTTGCTTTCAAAAGAGGGCTCACAGGAGCTCCAGCCGTGCGCGTCCTATTGCTTGCGCATGCCCAATCGGTCCCCCGATTGGGAGCCTTCCTAAGACAGAGGTTTCCAAACTGCAGGTCAGGTCTCCAAGTGGAGTCATGCCATTATGTGGATGGGCCAGTGGTCACAACTGATGTTGGAAATACTTTGTTAGTGTCTGGGGTCATGTTGTTATACATAAGTCTAAAACCTGAATCATGCAGGCAAAACGTTTGGAAACTACTGCCATAACATTATACCGTACATAAAGGGGTATATGAAGAGATGCAGTTATGCAAGAAGCTGATACACAGTCAGATAAGGGTGACACCACTTGCAAAAAAAGATGAGAGGCTCAAATAAAGTATAGAGGGGTGGAGTTATAGAGCTTTGTGCATGACAAAAGGTTTGAACTTCGTGTAATTGTGAATTGGAAACTAGTGGATAGACTCAAAAGAAAGGTCTAAAGCAAGAGGCAATGGGGGTTACTTTTCCTACACTGTCAGCATTTTATATGGACAGGAGAGATTGGGCTTGCGATGCAAAAAAGAATATTGCACAAGTTAACACAGAATGTAACCTGGTTTTGACCTTTAAAGTCCTACATGGTCTGGCCCCACTTATCCGAGGGACTGCCTCACTCCCTGGGCTCCTGGACGGCCCCTGCAGTTGTCTGGGGGAGCAATCCTGGATGTCCTGTGTGATCAGCAGATGCGGACAGACAGGAAGATGTTTTTGGCAGCCACACCATCACTGTGGAATGCGCTCCCAGCGCAGATCCACCTCAGCCCAGATCTCCTTGCGTTTCGCCACCAATGTAAAACCTGGCTCTTCCATTAGGCGTTTGGGGCGGGGTAGGTTAGTTGGGAAGGGATGGGTATGTGATATTTTGCGCAGCTCCAGTTTTTATATTGTAATGTTTTTATTGTTGTTTTTATTATATTGTTTATGAGTCACCCCGAGTCACCATCAGGCGAAAGGGTCGGGCTAAAAGTTAAATAAATAAATAAATGAATAAATAAACAGTAATTTTCAGGATGAAATATAAGTTGAGACAGATTTTTTAGGGTCAGATGCTGAAGATACTGAGGAGAAAGAAGTTGCAAGATTTATGCAAGATTTGGATGTGTGGAACAAGGATGGAGGAATAAACAATACAAGCCCTTGGGACTTGCCAGATAAAATAAATATATAATCCTTCCCAGACTGTAGCCCACGCAACATGGTGAATGCAAGAGTTTTCAGAAACAACAGAAAAAGAAGGGCAGCAGAGAATATTTAGGAGTCAAGCTAAGGAGTTTGGTTTTCACCACACTAAGATTATAATTATAATAATAATAATAATAATACATCCAAGAAAAGAAGCTGCAGAGACAGGCCAAACTGGGGGGGGGGGGGGG
>QEPC01011255.1:7346789-7380377 GCA_003113815.1 Sphenodon punctatus | reverse complement strand
GGGGGGGGGGGGGGGAGGAAACAGGTTGTGTTTACCAGGGAGGTAAATCTGAGAGTCATCAGCAGAGAGACTGATGAATGAATGAATTAGACTGCACAGAGACAAGGTGTAAGCAAGAGTTGGAAACCCCACACAGTTGGAAACAGGAGGCAAAAAAATAGCAGAGGAAATACCCCAGTGACGTAAGAGCTTAGGAAAGATAGGATGATTGACTGTTTCAAAAGCAGGAGAGACGTCAAGAATAAAAATGATGATTGCATAGTACTCAGTGAGAGATGTTTAGTAAAGTGGAGATGTAAAGAGACAAACTGGAAGAGATCCAAAATCAAATTAAATACAAGAATGCAAAGGTAGGGAAGGGTTGTATGCATAGTGCATTCAGTGGGTTCAGAGGTGACGGTGGTCCTGCCAGTTGGAGAGTAAAGGGGACCGCAACAGGTCCATCTGAGAAGCATGGACTGAAGAATGAAATGTTGAGGACAGAGGCAATACAGAAATAAAAAATGCAAAGGCAAGAAGACAGTAAGAGAGGAGATCATATCAGTGGAACTGTCAGTGTTCCGGCTTGATATTGTTGATGCAGATTGTATGTGCCCCGCAGAAAGCAGGGACAGAAAGATTACTGTAGATTAAGACTGACATTAAAAACATACAGAACAATAGGTTACTTAAGAAGGAAGCCCACAGTTTAAAAGTGATGTTAAAGAAAAAAAGGCTCTCTTACATATTACAATAGATAGAAATTAGAAGTTTAACAGGCACATTCATTTTTATTTGGAATTTATTTTTATTTGAAAAGAGGTACTGTAGAAACTAATCCAGTTTAAATTCAGATGAATGTTGACATTTGTAACTCTAAATACAATTGCAAACACCAAATACAATACAATTGCAAACACAAAAAATAATCTAAATTTATTAAACCCAAACAGGTTAAATAGATAGCATGTGCAAAAAGAACTGTTGCAGGAACTGCTGGAAACAGGAACATTTACTACATGAAAAATACTTACATTAGAACCTTCCCCCACACACAAAAGAATAGAAAGAAAAGCTTATGTTGTCAATAATTTACATTCAAGTATCTCACTACTATTACTGGAGACTGTTTTGCTTGAATGCAAGCTTTACTCATGGTAACCAATCTTCGTATTTGCCTCCAGCTGTCATGAAGGTCATAACCTTGCATGCTATATGGAAAGGACAGTCAGACATGATGTTCTGCTTTTCCAGAGTAATGCGCACCCAAGCTCAAGTTTAAACTAAGCTTATGCACAACCTATTCTCCTTTTTCAAAAATAAATAAATAAAAATCTACACCCTCTAAAGATATTTATGATCCAACACAAATCATATGATCCCAGTGCACAACTAAGTTACAGGCATATATAAAATAAATAAATATAGGGGCAAAATTAGAAATAGGAACAAACATAGTGTTCTAAAGATAGTGGCAAATACAGCAGAGAGGTAGGGGATGACCAGGTAAGAGCGTTAGCTATTTGCCTGATGGTAAATCATTTTTATAGCAAAGTAAAATAGGATATCTTTCTTCTAATTTTTTAAAACATAAATTAGAAGTATCCCAAACATGGCATTAGTACTATATAGAAAAGTGATCTGGGATTTTCAGTCACAGGAAGCTCAAATTAGTTACACTCCTAAACTCACTATTGCATAGATTTTCTTAGCTATTAAGGAACATTGCTTATACACAAAGAATCTTTTACACTCCTATATAGAATCAGAATGCTGAGGTCAGAATGCTGATGTCAAAATGATGTTTACAGCAAGCTGGTCACCTGAATAATACTTTACTTATATATAAATTTAAAGCTTCCTCCCCACCCCATAACAAGTACAAGACAGGATGAGTTTCTTAGTCATATGAGCAGCTAGACTGCTCTCCTATTAAAAATGGGCACAAATGCAGATCAGGGTGACTGCAAGTGCAAGTGGAAATAGTGTATTCTGAGAGAGAGGTATTTTGCTGTATTTTCCACTAGTTTGGTTCTTCCAGGCTCTGTCAAAACTTTTTAATTGAAAAGGTCATGAACCCCTGTAAAACTCCCCATTGTCTTGGAAGGTGAACACTACGACGCTTTTTTTTTTTTTTATAATGTAAAAGAGAAATACGGTGGAATTCTTTGATTGTCCTAAAAAAAACACAAATGTTTAATGCTGTATGACACTTTGAAATTAGCTAATAGAGATAACAGCTACCACCTAATGTGAGCCCCATATTCAAATACTATACCTAATATAGGAGGCCAGGCGTTTCCTCATTATCTTACCCAAGCTTTTCTTTTCCACTAACCACCCAGAATCATCTATGGTGCTAATCAATCTGCTGTGTTACACCCAGTCTATTTAACTGTGTGTGTTTTCAAATGAGACAGTAGCCCATTGGAGTCCGACTCCATGTTCAGTCCGTGCAGCCCCCACTCACATTTTTTAGCATGCAGACCTCACGTTTCATGTTCTGTCAGCACCACTCTGTACTTTCCCTCTCCCCAGTCCTGGCTCTGATGGAGAGGGGTGGGGGGCGGTCACAACCAAAGACGGCTTCTTCTCTGGCTGCCCCCCCCCCCTTTCCATCAGAAACAGCACTTGCAAGCTCTCCCAACCTAGAGGCAGCTGAGAGAGAGCGAGAGCGCGTGCATACTATTCTCAGCTGAGAGGCAGCTGCAAGAGGAGAGAGCAGGTGGTGCAGGAAGGACCTTCTCCAGAGGATCTACACCCCTCTCTTCATTTGGGAAATGAACTGAGGGGAGATCAGTAGCCCTGCAGATCCTCCAGAGAAGTCTCGCCAGTCCTTCACTCTTCTCAGTTCTTTCCCCAAATTCTCTGAAGGTCTTTCTTGCACCCCCTGCCTTTCTCCTCTCGCAGCTGCCTTTTAACTGAGAGAGCTCACAATCACTCTCTCCCCTCTAGCAGCCACGCTAGGTGCTACTCTATGGTGCTGGTAGACATGGATGCGGGCGAACCTAAGTAACAAGTCGCAGCAACGTGGGTGCACTTTAGTATGCACTGGCCCACACAGTGGGCCCACAATGGACGAAATGGTGAGTGGGGAGCGAGTGGGGACTGCGGGCTAACATCTGGCAGGTGCTAATGTGGGCCACTGTCTCATTTATTTTCACCCTTTGTGACAATTTGCAGAACAGTATCAGTTTTAGGCAGACTGATCAAGGAACACACTAAAAATCACAGACTATTTTTAGAAGAAAAGTAGCACCTTAAAAATAGCTAATACGGCTGTGCCTGAACTCTACATCTCTGATTAGCTTTTCATTGATGTTACAGAACCATGTACGAACTCTATATGGCTTTATTACAACATTCAAAATGAAATTCTATTAAAGAAACACCTGCAACTCTCAACTTTGTATGTATATCCCCTGTGTTTTTCTCTCCATTTTCTCTTCTAGATTGTAAATCCCTCAAGGCAGGAACGAATTCTAATTAATGATAGGCTCAGTGCCAGATACACTGCTAGCTACATACATACAGGTAACAAAAACAAACAGGCTGTTTGCTCCCTACCAAGCAATGTTGCCGGTAGCTACGGATCAGTCGTTTGTGTGAATGCTGTTGCAAATAAAGTTATATGCTGGGACCGATGTTTACTGCGTTTTCTCCATTGGCAAAAATGGGTTAGATGTAGTGAACAAGGATCCCTGGTTATATGCTGTACAGTAGCAGCAGTATTCACACAAGACACTGATCCCTAGCAGTAGGAAACAACGAAGCACCAATGAAGCAGATTGCTGAGAGCAGAGGAAAATGCATATTTGCCTCTATATGCCCTTCGTTGTGTGGACAGGAATTGCAGCATAACCCAGAGGATCCTTCTGGTTAATCCCACGTTTCATAACATGGCACCACTGATCCCACCACCATGGCATGCAGTACATATAGAACCAAGTACGTGCACCAAGTACCAAGCCAAGTACGTGCACTTGAGACCTCGCATCTTCATGAATGTTAGACCCCTTGTCTCTCCCTCTGTTCCCCTTCCTAAGTCTCTCCCCCAGCTCCTGTCTCTCAGATTGTAAGCCCTAGGGGCAGGGACCGTGTCTATTTTATTACTTTGTAAAGTGCCAGGTACACTGCTGGCGCTATATAAATGTTTGTTGTTAATAATAATAATAGAACAGCTATGTCTCAGAAGAGAAATTAAAAGGACATAAAGGTCTAGTACACTATAGTGGCTGTCAAGACGACATGTTTAAAAACGTGTTTGAAGACTGCTTTGATGGCTGCACTCTCAGCTGTCTGCAGTGCTCAGACTAAAAAACACCACCCACAAAACTACTCCTACCCTACTACTGTTACTGTCCCAATATCCATCCCCATGCATAAGATTAGTGTCCTGAATCTTCTGAACATCACGGTTGTCCCAACATCTCAACTGTGTATTTTTCTCCATAACAAGAAAAGCCTTTTTCAGTGCTATAATATTGATACCTGTTTGTAAGCAAGATTTATTATTTTATTTTTTTAAAAATTCCTTGTAAACCACATATACCAATGTACACATTAGTATTCAACAATAATGGTGGTTAATATTTCATGAAGATGCACTAAACCTAAAGCTTAAAGCTTGCATCCATACCAACATAAAATTAATGCACCTAGGCTCAGATTCTGGCACTTGCTTGGAAACACACAAAATGGGAACCCAGACCTGAAGACACATTGCAAGGCTATGTATGCCTGTACTCCAGCTGAAACTAGCAGCACACAAAAGCTATCATCAGTACTAACATAAAAAGAATTCACACCCTCCAACAACAGTCTACAGATCAGTGAAGTAATTGCCATTTGGAAGTTTCTTTACTTACAGGCTTACACAGGACTCACCACCGAATATCTCAAAATCTAACCAGAAATAAAGTAAAACCGGCTGACCAATTGTCAGCAGTCAAACTGATATAGCTGGAGCCTGGGCCTGCTGATTGTAAGTGCTTCAATTAATCCAAGGATGATAGTACTCAGATTATTTTTCTTGTTGTTTTCACCACTGTGGACAAGTCTTGAGATTTTATAATGTCACACAATTTTGGTTAATTCGCTTAAAGCTCCAGGTACACATGGTTAGTTGAGCCCCCTTACTTTTCTTTTAAAACTTAAACAATCTTCTAGCCCTTGTAAATGCAGAGAACTGCTTGGAAATGTTAACCCTAAAATCTCAAAAACCAGGAGGTAAATAAGAGCGAATTCAATACCTTTTTATGTATCATTATGAACAGTTCCATGATTTATTCCTGCAATTAACAATACTACTTCACTTATCAGTTAGTCATTTGACCGAAAATACAAAACAGATTGTTTTAGGTATGTATGTATAAATAAATATCCTGTGAAGCTTTACATTTCTTAAAATTGTTTCAATCATTTGGTCCTTTTTATCAAAGGTAGTCTAAGCTTCTTACTCAGATAAAAACTGCCCTATCCAAGGCCTAGGAAGCCTGTGTTCACACTGACTCCCTAATTTAAATCATTTGTTTTCTCTGTTCATAGATGTCAGAGAAGTAAGTAGCCTACCTTGAAAGGAACAGTTTATTCCTATTAGAGAAAAAGTGTAGTGCTCAATAAGGAATGTGAATGTTTGTTTCCTTCTCCTTGAATTCTCAACAAGGAATTAAAATGTTGTTTATGTTCACAAAAGTTTATAAAATAACCACATATGGTCAATTCAAACCCCAAAAGGAGCAGTGAATGACTAAAACCAGCAATCTGTCCAACAAAGTAGTTTGAATGATAACTTTTATTGGACCAAATGCCATTGGTGGAAACGTGCAAGCTTTCAGACCTCATAGGCTCCTTCCTCAGGCAAGGAGTCAGAACTGAAGTTTTGAGCAAAACACAGTGGGTTTATATAATACAGAGGAGAGAGGAGGGGAGGAAAGCAATCGTGAAGGGGTGTGGTACAACAGAGAGATAGAGAAGCAAAGCAAGTGATAAAAGAACCCTATAACATAAGGAGGGAGGGGAATGGAAGAAGAGGGGGAGATATGCAATAGAAAGGGAAAGAGTGCAAAAGGAGGGTGGAGTACATTAGAAGATGCAGGAAGGTGGAGAGTCAGAACTGATGGTAAAGTAGGTGCATCATAGTTGGCACAGGTTATGTAGCGTATGCAGGATGGGGAATCAGACAACCGGCCAGTGTGCGCAAATAGACACAGGTACCAGAGATAAAAGTGACTGGGAAGGTTATTTGAGGTCAACATGCAAACCATAGCTGTATTTCCAGGCTTGATGAGGTTGAAAGAGAGGACCTGGGCTACAAAGTAACCTTAACACATGTTCTATGTAGGTTTTACAAAGCTAATAATTGCACTTTTTTATTACTCTCCTCTGCATGATAGAACATTCTCCTGGAGTCCCTCATTTGGCATTGCCTTTACCATTCAATCTAGAGAGAGTGGTTGCTGTGTTGGTCCCAAATATAAGGGAAGGAGACAAAGTAGTTCAAATTATTTCTTTTATTGGACCAACTTCTGTTGGTGAGAATGTGTAAGCTTTCAGGCCACACAGGGTCCTTCCTCAGGCATGTAGCATAGCCAGTCAGAAATATATAAACTGAGCAAATGTATCAAAGGTAAGGTATACACAAGGAGGCACAGAATGACGTGGGAGTGAATAAGACAAGTTAACTGGTGGGAGGAGTTAGAAAGGGAGGAGAAAGAGCGAGGTCAGACATTCAAAAACAGAGTTGTAAATAAATATTATATATTAATATATATAAATATCCCAGTGCTATCCCCCTCCTCAAGGGGCTAAACAAAAATAGGTAGTGGTAAACACAGAGAGAGAACAAGGGTAAAGCAAAGGGTTGGAGTGTAGTAGGAAACAGCTTATCAGGTGAATAGAATACACATGAAAGGAACTGGGTTCACATCAGTAACAAAGGCTGAGTCTGCAGCTGACAAAGGCTGCCAGTTACTACAGATTTGTATAAGGCCTTAAAAAGCTTAGGTCTCTGTTGAGTCTATTATTTTTGATATCTAATGAAGTTATGAATTTTAGTTCCTAGGCCTGCCTTTTGAAAGTGTTTTGTAGGTTTCCTTTGAGGATGGGAACAGAGAGACAGAGATGGAATGGCCATTCTGGGAGAAGTAACTGCCCACTGTAGAGTCCTTGTTTGTGCTCTCAATAATATTTCTCTTCAAGTTTCTTCACTGATGCAAGGGTTGCTGGGTTTCACCAAAATAAAACACATAGGGATGCTAAATAAGGTACAACCCTATAGCCAATACCACTATACAAACCTAAAAGGAAGGGGAGATACCAGCTCAATATCAACAACACTCAAAAACTGTTTACTTTATTTGGGATTTGAGTAGTCATTGGTTGCTACTCAACCAGTAGCTTTCTGATGCTTTTTTTCCTTTAGGATTTTGATCTTCTTCCTAAGATTATATTGATATTATTCTTTTGATAAGGCCTTGAAGCATTTCCATCATTTGGAGAAATATGATAATCAGTACTGTGGGCATATATAATTTTATTTTAGATCTTTTTTGTGCTCTAGTATGGTGCTTAGAGAAGACCTTTTGGGGTTGAAGCCTGAAGGAGCAATGGATCTGAACTCTTCATGAAGACTGATGGAGATTTGTCTGGACTAATAGACTTTATATTTAATATTCAAATTGTTGTGTTTTCCACTATTTATTATTGATTTGGAGGTTTTTCTATGGTTTCTCTATGTAATGTGATTGTATACGAGTTAATTTGGATATATATTTTTTTTATTTGTGATTGGGTTTTTTGGGGGGGTGTTATGTTGAGTTAGAATCTCCCCTTCCTTTTGGGTTTGTATTCCTTGGTTCCCTCCCTGCCCTCATCTACCTTGCCCCCACCCTCCACACCTTCAAGTCCCTCCTCAAAACCCTCCTCTTCTGCTCCTCCCTTCCTAACTCCTGCTAATCATCCCTACCCAGGATTATCCCCCACCTGTTATCTGTAAACTCCCAACTTACTGCAACCAAGCCAAGAACGTGTACCTGAGTTCCCACATCCTCATGAATGTCGCATCCCTTGTCTCTCCCTCTCTTCCCCCTTCCCTGTCTCCCCTCCCCCTGTCTTTAGATTGTAAGCAGGGACCTTGTCTTATTCTTTGTAAAGCACCAGGTAAATCGCTGGCGCTGTATAAATGCTTATAATAATAAGTACACTACTATACCCCCAACCCTTATGTTGCTTTTATCTTTGTCCTCTCTGTGCATTTACCACCACCAATTGTTTCTTTGGGTGTTTTCTGATGTGACGGTGGCCCACTTTAATGCACTTTGACCCAGTTAAACCCAGGGGACACTATCACATTAGATCCCAGCTGCCAGACATTGACACGAGATAGATCCCAGCCATGGTAGTGGCTAATGCAGGCTGTGACTCAAGGAAGTCTCCTAGTCACAGCCCATGCTAGCCGCGCCACCAGAGTCAGGATCACACTGCCCGACCAGGAGTAAAACAGGCTTTCATGTTTGAAATTCCGCATTACTCCCCCTGGTCCCAAGTGGCCAGGTGCCATGGTGGCCATCAAGGAGAGAGGGGGCTGCTAGACACAGCATGGGGGCTCCCTGCTCTCCCCAGTGACCAGGCTCCCGGCATGTTAGTTCAGGGGCCTGGATGGATCCTGGCCATGGTGGTGGCCCCTCTTCAGAGGAGTTAAGTCTGTGGCGGTGCTTCAGCACCATCATATTAGAAAACACCCTTTGTCTCCTACACCAATACATTTCTTTTACAGCTCTGTTTTTAAATGCCTGGCATCTCTCTAACCCCACCACCACGTACCTTGTCTTATCCACTTCCACCTATGTCATTCCATGTCTCCTCATATATACTGCCCCTATATTTGCTCAGTTTATATATTTCTGACTAGCTACGCTACATGCGGCTCAAAAGCTTGCTCATTCTCAACAAATGTTGGTCCAATAAAAAATATAATTTGAACTGTTTACCATTCAGTGGCATTTCTTCCAACATCCAAGTTAAGAAATTATTTCTTTTCCTACAGTAATAACTATATGTACCACACCTTCCCTGACAAAGCTGGGGGGGGGGGGAAATTATAGTTTTGTTTTTTAATTGATTCACTGAATTCTAAGCATGAAATTTGCAATATCTCAAGATTAAGATAATGCACTTCTTGCGCATCTTTCATTCTGGTGCTTCACAGATGTAACACCACACAAATCCAAGTTAAAACACACTATCAGCTCTACATGAGAAAGAAAAGGTTAGACATACTTTTGCTGAAATTACAAAAAAAAACAGAGACAGGGCCTTGTCCAAGCTAGAATTTATCCTAAACACTAGTTAACATACCTGCCTTGGCAAAACAAAACAAAAAAGCCACAGGCTTTTAACGGATGGCCAAGACTTGCTCATGTTCTGACAAAGTGTAAAAACACCCCTCCATAAAGAAAACACAAAGGTACTATTTACCCAGTAATATTGCTTAACTGTGTGAACACTTAGAAGCATGCAGTTAGCTACCATGCACTCCCTCTCTGCAAAATTGTTGCCTCTCATAAGCATCCACATCTGCACTGGCTGCCTATAGTCTTCCGGGCCCGATTCAAAGTGCTGGGTCTTACCTATAAAACCCTATACAGCTTGGGCCCCATCTACCTGCAGATCACCTCACTCCCCATGCTCTGGATTGGCCCCTGTGGTCAACCAAGAGCGCCCTTCTTGAAGTCCCCTGGGTATCCTGGGGGGCGACTATGGAGAGGGCGTTCTCGGTGGCTGCACCGAGGCTGTGGAACTCTCTCCCAGAGAAGGCCCGGGTGGCCCCGGACCTCTTCTCTTTTTGACGTCAATGCAAGACCTAGCTGTTCCGCCAGGCCTTTGGCGAGGGAGGATTTTTATTTTTATGAATGGTGGTAAGGGTGGGGTATTTTTTTCCTCTCTCCTCTTTTCCCAGGAAGGATGTTCCCCCGTTTTTAGATGTTTTATGTTTGTGGTTTGTGTATTTGTATGTGTGTATTTTTATATATTGTAAGCTGCTCCAAGCTGCCTTTGGCAGGAGGGGCACGATATCCAAATGTTTTAATAAAATAAAATATTACAGCAGTGAGAGGGAAATTATGCATGAGTGATAATTACTACTACTACTACTGAGAGGTTTGTAGCTTGTGCTAACTACCACTTATTGGTAAGTAACACCTAGCTACCATAATTCATAACTATGAATGCTTCCGAGAGGTAAATTTTCTGCAGACAAGGGGTGATAGGGGGTGTCTTTAGACATGTCAATGGGTGTCTGAATGTGTATTTTGACCTGGATATGAACCCTGGTTTGGCCCTGTGTTCACCAGGTGGCACTGCTTAGAGGCACAGACCACCTTGGGGCAAATCCTTGTTTTGCTCGCCCCCCCCGATCTCAGCATGCAAACACTGCCACCTCGTTCCCCATATCATACCGGCTAATACACCACACGATATTACACAGCGTTGGCCACAGGTTCAGCCAGAACACGCAAATTGTCCTTGTGATGCAATGATGTTCACCTCACGTGTTCAATGGGTGGCCCAATTGGTGTTAGGATTGTTACGGTGCTTACACATAAAGGCCAAACACGTGCTTAGGGGGTTTGACACCCAAACTTTGTTATGTCTTAAGACGTCCAGGGAGTTGATGGTAGCTAACTACACAGTTCCAAGCATTCATACAACCAGAAATCTCACCAGGTAAAAATACCCCTTACTGAAATGTGCACACAAGGCCCTCGTTTAATAGAATGGTTCAGGAACTTTTTGCAGTGCAGCCCTATTTTGAAATTTTAAACATAATCCTGTGGCTCCACTGGAGGTCACAATTCATAGTTTGGAAACCTTTGGTTTAACATTTCCAACAAAGACAACACATCCATGAGAAAAACATCCCATTATGGAAGTAATATTCCGATGTGGCTAGTTCTGAGTTTATGTCCGAACACTGCCATTTTTATACACCACTCTGTCTTTGGGATTCTGGAACAGTAGCCTGTTCCCTTTTCCCTGTACCAGCCCATGTCAGTTTCCATGCCCGCCTTAGACAACTTTCGGAATTTGCACAAGACACACCTTCTACCCAGGGGTGCAGATGCAGCTCCACGTGCCTGGGGTTCCCACACTCAAGTAGGATGCACATGCACTCTGAAGTAGATTGTCCCAGCAGGGGCCCATTCCATCTTTTGCACATGGTCACATTTCCACCTAGCTACACCCCTGCTTCTACCCCTTACATAACTGTGTTAAGAGAAAAACCTAAATTATTTTTAAAGTGAAAAGAGTCTATTTGTACAATATCCCAGTACAACAGGACGCAAACTTCTACTAGAGCCTTGGGGTGCAATCATGACAGAATTGCAAATCCTGTAGGATGAACTGCACTCCTCTAAGAGGAAGTGTTTTCCAATAGAAACCACAGGTAACAGTCAGTTTGATATTCCATAACTTGGTGGATATCTGCTTTTTTCATATTCCAGGACTCACACCTATGCATACCATTTCCAGTTTTCACTGAACAGTTTTCTTGCTTCTCCACAGAACAAGGGGAAGGGATACATTTCAGCGGAGATCAAATCTTGTGGACGCCACTCCATTTGCAACTTTTGTGCTCAGGGGAGCTACATGAGGAGTGACCCAACGTAACAATGAATGAAATTCATCTCTGTTCATAAATTCATCTCTGTTCATACTGAAAGGTAGGCTTTAGGCAATCGCTGTCTACTCCAGATGGATATCAGAGATCAAACACCCCACTCCATAACTTAAGCAGAATTAGAGAGAGGTGCAGGGGTGTAGCTACTACCAAGCAAGGGGGTTCAGTAGAGCCCAAATCCTGGACTCTAGAGGGAGCCTGAGCCCAACTAGCAAATTTTCAAAGTGGGCTGCAGAGGGAAAGAGGCCAACACTGTGGCCCCACCCACTGTGACATTTCTAGCGGCGCTCAGACCACTCTTAAAGGACCCACCAAAACACAAGTTTTCAGAGTGGGTAGGGGCAGAATACTGGCCTTGCACTTACCCAGTGTCCACTCTTAAAACTTCCTTCCTGGAAAGGTTGCTGCCACTTCAGGGTGTGAGGGCTTGCTAGAAGCCAGGGCAGCACCACCACATTGCAGGACACTGGCTGGGAGCCCACTTGGGAGGACCACCACTTAGAGAGACCCCACCCTTAAGGGATCCATAATTTGGACAGGAGCCCAGGCGCACCACAGCCTTGCTACACTACTGGACAAGTAGCCAGCTTATGGCCTAGAAGCCGTTTTACCCCTAGAACCTCAGTGAGGTTCTAGGAGTAAAACGGCTTGCTGGGAATCTGGTTTATTTGCCACTTTAGAAGAAGAGGGTTCCCTACTGAATGGCCAGAAGCAGCGCCTGGGGCCTGGCTACTAACCCAGCTCAGTGCCAAGGAAAACCAAAGCAGCAGCAGCAGCTCTACACACAGCCACAGCCCCGACCGCAGCACATGAAGGCGCCTAGTAAACAAACGGAGCCTCACACCCTGGGACAAGTCCCCCGAAGGAAGCAAAGGAAGCACCCCATGCCTCGGTCGATGGGGAAGGGCCCTAGGGTGGAGACTTGCGGCCGTTCCCCAGCCAGGCGCAGAGAAGAGGGAACTCGCAGCTCCCCGCAGCCCCAAGGCGCGAGCCGGAACCCCCCAAGCTCGCCAACCCAGAAAGGAGGGGGAGGCCAGCCCCACGTCAAAGGCAGAGGGCAGGTCCCAGGCTGCTCAGGAACGGGTAAGACTCTCTCTCCGCACTGGAGAAGGAGGCGACGGCGGCTGGAGGAACAGGGCAGCGTCCCAGAACAGGAGCTGCTCGCCCCGGGGGAATGCTTGCTACGAGGCTGCGCTCTCCCCGCACGCTTCTTCCCTCGGGCGAGACTCAGCCAAAGCAGCCACCGAGCTGCCGCTGCCCCCGCTCAAAGCGGGGTTGAGGCAGCGGGTCCTGCCCCGGGGCGGCACCGCGTGCGTACGTGACCGCAGGCTCGTCCCTCCCCGAAGCACTGACTCCTACCTTTCCAGTCCCGGCCCTGCGGCCGCTGTCCAAAACCGCCACCGCTGCACCTGGAGCCCGACATCCGTGCCCCGGGCGGGGAGGCAACCGCGCCCCGGTCTCTGCGCAGCCCCAATCACCGCACAGGGCTAGCGAGCAGCAAGCCCCGCGCTGGGAGAAAGGGGCAGGGACTGGGAAGCGGCCAACCTCCCTCACTGCACTGGGTTGGGGAGAAGGAGGCGGGTCGTTACAGCAGCCAGGCGCAGGGACATCTTGATAAGGGCGCAAAGCCCTGGAGAGGGTCCCCTACTACGGGCGGGGCGGAGGCGCTCCCGCTGCCCCGGGCATCGGCCGCTCCCGCAAAGCCGGCGCGCTGATTGGGGAGGCTCGACAGGAGAGGTGGGGAAGGAGGCGGAGATACATAATCACCAACTCCTTCCTTCTTGCGGGATCTCAAAGCGTTCCTTACACTGGTGGGAACGCCTTGCCTTTGACACGAGCCTAGAACAGCCCTCTAGCGCTAAAGCCAGTGGTTCAGCTCCCACGGCGTTGTGCCAGCGGGTGATCTCAGATCATGAAAGCCTTATCTTGGGAAGAGATGTCTGAGTCCTGATTTATTACCTCGTGAAATAAATGGAGCGCCTCAGCCAAATGTAAACACATACAAAGGAAAGGTTGATTGGTATCTTACTTTTCCTGCCTATCTAATTTAAGATTGTAAAGGAATTTCTTAGGGATGTCTCCAACAATCTAGTCCTGGTGTTACTTAGGCATGACTTTCTAGAACAGAAGTGGATCCTGTCCAGGTGCCAAGAGAAAGTTGGTGCAGCTTACTAAAATCAAGTGATTTATTATTATTTTTAAAGAAACTTATTTTTCCTAGTCTTACAAATGAAATCGATATCTTTTCCTGTGTTGCTGAAGGAAATGTGTTACCCACTTGGAAAGTCTGGCTTTTTTTCATTTTCCAGGTGAGTATGGCACATTTAAGTAAGCCCAATAAAGAGTTATCCATAGAAAGAGAAGCATTTGCAGAGGGAAGGACAGCGTGTTCTTTCCCATATCAGACACATTAGCACCTCCCCCACTTCTGGAACATGTCATTCTGCCTATTCTTAGCTACAAGTATGCATGGCACACAGACAAGATTATTAATAGTCACTCAAACTGCCAAGGTAAGGGCCCATTCACACCGATTGTGTATGGCATTGGCTACATTACAATTGTTTACAGTGGTGCCTGAGGGTGTTAAATAAGACGATAACCCGCTGGAGTCTGGGTTCAATCCATGCAGCCCCCACTCATACGTTTAGGGTGTGTGCCACTGGGGGGGGTCTGTGGTCAGCGGGTGTAGGGGCATTGTGGGCGGGGGGGCACTTCACATAAGTGGCCCCACGCATGGCCACTGCACGCAACACCCACCCCATTCCTGCATGGGGCACTCCAGATTTTCTCAGAGTGCCCCATGCATGGACAGGGTGTGTGGGTCAAGGGAGTGAACCCCCCCATGCACCAAATTTACACAAGCTCTCCCCTGCATTGACAGAATGTGTCCATTGGAGCCCTATGCAGCCCTGCAACATGCAGGGTGGGTAATAGATGGGGAGGCGCTTATCTAAAATCATCCAAACCTTCCCCACTGCACTCCATCCACCAGCCCCCTCTTTTCAGTATCCCGCCGCCCCCCCCCATCATGACTCACAGCTGTGCCAAATCATGGGACAAAGCCACACCTGCTGTTTCTTTCTTCCGGGATATCATTCCAGGAGGCATTCCAGCCCCCACTGTCCCCACCCACAGAGGTACGTACCTGGGTTTACGCCTGCCAGCACTTGGCAACTGGAAGTAACCTTTTCCTATTCACAGAATGCTAAGTTTATTGAGCAAATTGCACACTTTATTGAGCACCTATAGGAAAAACAAAGCGAAAATAAAAATTCAAAGCACAAGGAATCACTCTCTGTATGTTCTCAGCCTGGTGTTTCACATCCACAGTTCACAGCACAGTTCACAGCTCACTGGCAGGCAGCAGCATATGGTTTTAGTGGGGTCTCACCTGCTGGGGGGTTCGACATCCCTCCCAGTTCACATAAAGCTCCCAATCAAACATGCACCTCTTTTACCTCCTCTCCAGCATCACCTTACAGTTGGGGCTGAAAATATCCCCATTCACCAGGTCGCTCTGTACTTCTCTGTTTGTCCAAACCTCATATAGGACAAGAAGCTCTCCATCCGTGGGTTCATGTTCCCTATACCCCAAGCCACTTGTTTCCCACCAGAGATTCAGCTACACCATCTGATCAAGGCATTCCTGATAGTCCCATGTGTATCCTCTTGCTGTCATCAGGGCAGTGAGGAGGAAAAAGAAGCCCCCAGCAGCCTTTGCAGCCCCCAGAAGCCCCGCAAGGTGAGCAAGGCCCCACCCCACAGCCACAAGCCAAAGGTGCACGCCCGCCCCCTGAAGCCCCCAGAAGCCTTTGCAGCCCCCAGAAGCCCCGCCAGGTGAGCAGGGCCCCACCCCACAGCTACAAGCCAAAGGTGCACGCCCGCCCCCAGAAGCCCCCAGCAGCCATTGCAGCGCTCATCCCCTCCAGGTGAGCAGGGCTCCACCCCACAGCCACAAGCCAAAGGTGCACGCCCGCCCCCAGCGGGCGGCAGCCCTTGGGCGGCGCCCGAAGGGCGGCGACAAAAGGGCGCTGGCCGTTTTGTGGCCGTTGTGAGGCCGGAGTGAGGACCTATGATGCCTCCCTATACCTCCCTCACCTCCTCGCCCTCTATCACCTCCCTCCTTCTAGCCTTTCTCACGCACCCCCTCCTTCTCCCTCTTCCATCACCAGCGGCCTTTCTCCAGCCAACCTACCCCTTATTCTCACCCACGCCCATCCCCCCTCCCCACCCTCATCCCCCCTTACCCATTCCCCCTAGGCCCAAACCCGCGACACCCAGGTGTTCCACAGACCATTGTGGCCAATACGAGGCCAGTGCACGACTCACACCCCCCAAACCCGGCCGTTCCCCATCCCCCAACCTCATCCGCATCCCCTGCCTTCCCAAACACCAATTGCCTTTTTCCTGCTCCCTCTGGAACTGCCGCTCGTCCGTGGCTAAAGCTCCCTTCATCCACGATCTCTTCCTCTCTCGCCCCTTTCAACTCCTGGCTCTTACGGAAACCTGGATCACGCCCTCCAACTCTGTTACCCCGGCTGCTCTATCCTCCGGGGGCCTGTCGTTCTCTCACCGCCCCCGCCCTGAGGGCCTGGGTGGTGGTGTGGGCTTGCTCCTTGCTAAGCACTGCCAATTCAAAACCCTCTCCCCTCCCCCCTCCTCCTCCTTCCCTTCCTTTGAGGCCCACTCTGTGCGCTTATACTCCCCTCTACACCTTCGGGTTGCTGTCATCTACCGCCCCCCGGGTTCCCTCTCCTCTTTCCTCCCGGACTTTGAATCCTGGCTCACCTTCTTCCTCTCCGATGATATCCCCACTCTTATCCTTGGTGATTTCAACATTCACGTTGACACGCCCTCCGCCCCCTCTGTTTCCCGCTTTCTCTCTCTCGCTTCCTCCTTTAATCTCCGACTCTGGACCGACTCCCCCACTCATACTGACGGCCATTCCCTCGACCTCGTCTTCACTCGAAACTGTTCTCTAACTGACCTCTCCTTTGACCCCTTCCCTAGTTCTGATCACTTCCTCGGCTCCTTCAGCCTTTCCCACCGACCCCCCTCCGCCTCCCCCTCTATGCGCCCCTTCCGCAATATGCAGGCCCTTACTCCCTCGGAGTTTGCCGCACATCTTTCCCCCCTTCTCCCCCCCGTTTTCGCCTCCTCCTCCCCTGACTCTGCTGTCTCTGCTCTCAACGCTTCTCTCTCCTCGACCCTTGACTCTCTTGCCCCCCCCTCTGCTCGCCCCGTCCGCCCCCTCGACCCCCGCCCCTGGCTTACCCCTGCCATCCGCTACCTCCGCTCCTGCGCCCGGGCTGCCGAACGCCTCTGGCGCAAATCCCGCTCCCTCCCTGACTTCCTCCATTACAAATTCTCCCTCTCCTCCCTCTCCTCGGCTATCTCCCTAGCTAGGCAGCGCTATTATGCCTCTAGGATCGAATCTTTCTCCCGCGACCCTCGCCGCCTTTTCTCTACTTTCGACTCCCTTCTCAAACCCCCCTGCCCTCCTCCGCCCTCTTCCCTTGCTGCTCAGGATCTTGCATCGTTCTTCACCTCCAAGATTGACAAGATCCGTCGGGATATTGCCTCCCGCCCTCTTCCGCCCCCCGCCCCCCTCCCTCCTCGCATCCTTCCCTCCTGCCTCTCTCCAGGAAATCTCTGCTCTTCTCTCTTCATCCAACCCCTCCACCTGCCCCCTTGACCCGATCCCCTCCCGCCTCCTGACCTCTATTGCTCCCACTGTCGCTCCCCCCCTTCTGCATGTCGTCAATCTCTCCCTTTCCACAGGCTCCTTCCCCTCTGCCTTCAAACATGCCACTGTCTCCCCCATCCTCAAAAAGCCTACCCTGGACCCTTTCGATCCCTCTAGTTACCGGCCGGTCTCCCTCCTTCCCTTTGCTTCGAAGCTCCTGGAACGTGTCGTCTACTCCCGCTGCCTGAACCTCCTCTCTGCCAACTCCTCCCTGGACCCTCTCCAGTCCGGCTTCCGCCCCCTCCACTCTACTGAAACTGCCCTGGCCAAGATCACCAATGATCTACTTGTCGCTAAATCGAAGCGCCACTACTCCGTTCTTGTCCTCCTTGACCTCTCTGCTGCCTTTGACACTGTCGACCACTCGCTCCTCTTGGACTCGCTTTACTCTTTGGGCTTCCGTGGCTCTGTCTTTGACTGGTTCTCCTCCTACCTCTCTGACCGCTCCTTTAATGTCTCCCTCCCCGAGTCGACCTCCCCCTCCCTTCCCCTCTCGGTTGGGGTTCCCCAAGGTTCTGTCCTTGGCCCTCTCCTCTTCTCTATCTACACCCTGTCCCTTGGCGAAATTATTGCCTCCCACGGATTCCAATACCATCTCTATGCTGATGACACCCAACTCTATCTCTCTACCCCCTCTCTCTCCTCCTCTATCCGCTCACGCCTCGTCGACTGCCTCTCTGATATCTCCGCCTGGATGTCCCGACGCCAACTCAAACTGAACATGGCCAAGACTGAACTCCTCATTTTTCCTCCATCCCCCTCCTCTCCCTCTGACCTGACCGTCTGCATTGATGGGGTCACCATCCGTCCTGTTCTCCGTGCCCGCAGCTTGGGCTTCATTTTTGACACGCACCTCTCCTTTAAACCTTACATTGACTCTGTGGCCAAATCCTGCCGATTCGCTCTCCTCAACATTGCCCGCATACGCCCCTTTCTATCTGTCTCCTCGGCCAAAATCCTTGTTCATGCCATGGTTATCTCTCGCCTCGACTACTGCAACCTCCTCCTTGCTGGCCTCCCTCGCTCCCACCTGTCCCCCCTTGTTGCGATCCAAAACTCTGCCGCCAAGATCATTCACTCTGCCCGTCGCTTCGACCATGTAACGCCTCTCCTCCTCTCCCTTCACTGGCTCCCCCTTCCTGAACGTATCCTGTTCAAACTCCTGGTTTTCACGTTCAAATCGCTCCATGACCAAGCTCCCCCTTACCTCTCGGACCTAATCGCCCTACGCACTCCTGCGCGCGCTCTCCGCTCTTCCTCTGTCCCCTCCCTCGCTCTCCCTCGTTTCTCCTGCTCGCCCAACCGCCTTCGTCCCTTCTCCCTCGCTGCCCCGCATGCCTGGAACTCCCTCCCTGCCGACATCCGCCTTGCCTCCTCCCTCCGCTCCTTCAAATCCCTCCTCAAGACCCACCTTTTCCATGCTGCCTTTCCCAATGCCCTCTAGTCTTTCCCCTTGCTCTTACTGTCAGCCCTCCTCTGCTGACTGCTGCTACCGACCACCTTGTAACCAAGCCAAGTACACGCACCTGAGACTTCGCATCCGCCTGAATGTTTGTTTGTCTTCTCCCATGTCTCTCCCGCTGTCCCCTCTCCTTGTCTCCCCCTCCTTGTCTTTTAGATTGTAAGCCACAGGCAGGGACCGCATCTGATTGTATGTTCTGTACAGCGCCAGGTTACTACTGGCGCTTTATAAATGTTTAATAATAATAATAATAATAATAACAGAGAAGGCCCGGCCTCTGTTAGCAACTTCCTTACTTCTGGAAGTGCACAGACATCCAGAAAAGTTGTGGTCTTGATCTCATCCCACTCTCCCAACTCATCCAGGGCTCCCACTCTTCCATGCTGCTGAACTTTGAACTGTAGCAGGGTTGCGCAGTGTCTGCTCTCCATCATGCATACATAGAACCCCATTGTGCACATATGCCACTCTATGAGCATATAGCCAACCTCACAGGATGTGTTTGACATTCTCTCTGTACATCAGGTCTCACCCAAATGTCACCAAAGGCCAGGGTATCCATCACTCCCCAACTTCTCTGGGCCTGGTGGTCACAGTACCCACAGACAAAAGTCATTAGGCTTTCCCTGGCAAGTAGCCGACAGCAATAGCTTTCTATGGGATTATGACCCCTCATGCTCGCTGAAAGCAAAAACGGTTACTTTTAAAAGATAAGATGTAAGAGTAGTTCTGCTTTTAAACAATGGGTAGCTCTGCTCCCTCGTGCATTCTGAGCACAGTGACCATCACTGCCTAGAAGATCCACCGCCACCTGCCCATTTCTTAATACTCAGTGGTCCACCCTCCACCCCAATTTAAAGATTCCATGCTTCAGTGGTGCTAACAGCTGTAACATTTTTACATGACATTGACTTGGCATGTGCACTGACATGCCTGTTACATGCTTTAGCAGTGCTAGTGCAGCACACAAACACACCCAGCTTTGCAAAAACTTTTCCAACCACAGTAGCCAATAGCTGAGCATGCAGCCAGTCCTGTGACGACACATGGTCAATAGTGGCCAGTACTTGCACACATACAGCGTGCAGCCAGTCCTACTTACTTTTAAACACAACATTTAGAGCATGGTCTGCCAACCTCATGGAAGCCTGTAATGCAACCACGAATCCTGAGAACTTCCGGGTGCTCCTTATTGCACTCCAGGTTTCCTTTACCTCTGCTGAGCAGAGCCTGCGAACAAGCCAGAAGATCCAAACCTTCTGCTATTGTCGGCTTGATCAGATTCCAAGGCAAAGATGGGCTCTCACTCAATCTGTGGCTGAGGCAGTAGAGTCCACCACATTGCAGAGGTAGCTCCTGCTTCAGTGGTATGCACATGCAGAGATCTGCTTTTTGGAGCATTTGCAGAGAGAGTGAAGACGACAGGAGCAGGTGGGCAGAGCAGAGGAGGAGCAGGTGCCCGAGGCACTGGCACAGGTTTCAGTTATTGGCACCCCAAAGTCTGTGGGGTCATACATGGGGGAGAGTAGTAGCAGGGTTCTGCTTTTATGAGCACTTGCCGTGAGGCTGAAGACTGTAGCACGCACAGTCACACACAAAGAGCACTGAGCCAGCCTATGAGCTGTACAAGATCTAGCCATGGTGGGGGCTGTGCAGTGTGGCAGAAGTTTATATTTGCTCCCCAATGCCCACCCCAAGCCTCCCTGATTGGCTACTGGCAAGTTGGAAGCCTGGGCAGATTCTCCAGAGAACGAGCCTATACTAGGGATTATCTTACGTTTGTCACAGGGCATCTTTAAGCATAATATCAGACGGGTGGCAAGTGCCCCCAGCACGTGTTTATCCGTTGTGTGTAAGCAGTATAACGATTTGAACATCTTTTCAACAACATGTTGGGCACCCAATGAACCCAGAATGTGAATACGAATCATGATTGAATTGCTATGTCAAGTCATGTGTTCTTTGTGAACACATCAGGAACGTTGCATTTAAAGATAATTGAGTGGTGTGTTTGCATAAACTTCCGGTTATCAGATCAATAGAGTGCTGAGGGAATCTGCTCTAAGGGAGGGAGTCTCCGTCCTGCCTGCCTCTATCCTCATTGTTTGAAGCACTGGCATTATTTTCCTCAAAGGGAACAACATAAATCAAGGTGCCAGTTGAAAGGAAGTTGTAAGCTTGGTTTTTCATTTGTTTACTGTGAAAGCACTCCTGAATTACGTCCCCCTGCAATACCGTTTGCATTTCCCTCTCTGCGACAACCTCTGCCAGGGACATCAGCACCTACGCCACAAGACAAAGCACCGAAGAAAGTGCTTTCACAGCTCCTTAAAAATCCCATCCAGAAAGGCAGGGACAGGAACATCTGTTGCCTCTGTACTTGGGTGCATGTCTAAACATGGGACACATTTGAACTTTCTCTCACACACACATGCATGCACACATACACGTGTGGGACAGTTTGATTCAGCACCCACCCTGCCAAAATCAAGACAGTTGACTGGGATACTTGTGTGTTTGCATGTATGGCCCCAGTACACCTCATATTCCAAAATCAAGATGGAAAAAAACCCACAATTCAAAACTCAAATTAATTTTACATATTTTAGCCAAAGAAAATCTACTTTTTGCAATAGTTTTAATAACTTCCTGTGCATACTCTTGTACAAGACCCTGTGTTTGCTACTATATAGGGGGGAAAAATACAAAAACTGTTAAGTAATTTTATTAGATTTTTTCATTCCTCATCTTGTAAAGCCAGATGTCTTTGTTACCTTTGGTCTGGATGTACCAGTCAAAAGAAAACAGAACATCTAAAAATAGCTTTTCTATTCCTATGAAGTCATAGTACATCTGCAGCTTCCAGTGCAAATGATCAAAGCTTTTTCTCTTTTCAAGCAGCTAAAAGTCTGTACATCTCAATGGAGTAAAGTTCTAGTTTGTAGTCTACAAGGGTGCAAATCAAAATAAAACAGTTATTTTTTTGTATATATAAAAGGACTAATGCTGGCCCACAAGGGTACCCTGCCCTGTCACAAGGCTAAGATAAGCATGAACAGGAAGGAAATTTCACGTTTGAGGAAGAGGTGGCAATATTTTGGCAGGAGGGTGGGGGGGGGATTAGTTTTTGCAGAGCAGCAGGTTAATACACATCCCAGGGAGATGAGTCAGAAAGGAGGGGAAGTGGATTCTGCAATACACTGAACTAGGCTATGTTCACACTTGCGATCTGACCAGCATGTAGAGGGGTGGAAAGGTTCAGATCTGCTCTTTTCCCTGCCCTTCATTCCGCACTTTCCAGGGCAAGCCTGTAGCATGGCCAGTGGAGTAAGCACACAGTTGTGGGTATGGAAAGCAAGGAAAGTTGCTCTTGATTAAACAGCAGAGACTCCCTGTGTTCCCCTCTACAAATCAGACAGCCCACAGTGGCCATCATCAGCAGAGACTTGTTCCACTTCTCTTGGTCAGCATCAAGAGAAGGACAAGTTCATATACAGACACATCCCTGCCAATGGAGATGCAGCTCATCAAGACCTAGCTGAGGAAAATAATTACACGACAAAAGAGAAGCAGCTTTAGAAATGCTACAAAGCAGGGGTGTGCACACTGTGACTACGGAGCCACATGCAGCTTCTGAGTAGTTCAAACATGGCTCTTAGGGACGGGTGAATGCCGTTCTGATCTTTGGAGTTTGGACTGAACTCGGTCTGTTCGGACGTCCGAACCAAACGTCTGAACTGAACTCTCGAATGACCGAACAGTTCGTGGGTGGGAAAAAACATCTTTTCAAGGTCAAAAATTCGGTTTTGTTTCAGTTTTGGTATCGATAGCACTATTTTTGAATGTTCGGCCAAGTTCGGTCAAACTGAACTTGGCTGAACTGAACCATCGAACCCGAACTTGGGTTTCGAACCGAACGTCCGAACATCCGAACCACATTCTGTTCGCCCATCCCTAATGACTCTCAGTCAAGGCTAGCTAGTCCTGAATACTACATGGCCTTCATGGACTGTTCTGGTGTTTTACTTAATTGCGCCCAAGTTTCAGCAGCTGAACTACAGCTGTTCTTCAAACTGAGCAGTCAGAACTGCAGGAGCCCTAGCTTCACCAGCAAATCAAGGAGCAGGAGAGGTATCTGCATGCATGTCTTGTAACACTCAGATATATGAAGATTTTGATATGCCACTCTTGGGGCACTTTGCACACTCCCTGCTATAAAGTAAGTTCACTACGCGACAGCACTAGAGAAGATAATACAGGACAGTGCTAAGGGACAAAAAACCTTCCAAGAACTAGCACAACAATGATAACGTGTCTGGAGCTTTATTTATTTATTTATTTATTTATTTATTATCATCCTTGGAGTTGCATTTGCCCCATGGTAATTTGGTGGTGTGTGAACTTTGAAGGAAATGTCCCTCAACCACTTCCCCTAACATGCCACCAATTGGTACTTTGTTCTTCTGTTTTGGAAACAACATCAGGTAGTACATGTGTGACTTTACCAGCATTCCCATGACTAAACTGCATTTGCTCACATACTGAGCAAGTGATCTTGTAGCCAGGCCCACAGTTTATTCCCAAACGAAATGTCAAAGTGCATTTCACCAGACTTTAGTGCAGCACTTTTCAGGTGTTCAGAGTTTGTGCCAGCCAGATGCAGTGGATCCAAGGTCTGGATCTGGCTTAGTTCTCTCTTCTATTTTCATTCCACTTTTCTCACAATTACACCATTTCAGTTCTAGCTACTGAAGTGATCACAGGTAAAGATACAAAATAAACACAAATATACATACTTGACCCTGTGCACAGCTCTACTAGGCACCCAGGGCTATGGGGGCTCTCTTCTGAGTTCTCCTGTTGGGATGTAATTACACCACCACTTTTTTGATAAGGAAAAGGGAATTCCATTATTGGAGATGCAAGTCAAGTGCCATTGTATTGTGCTATGCTGATGGAACCAAATACACTTCCTAAAATGAAACACAGACAGGAGTTTGTGTGTTTGGGGATAAGTGGCTTGATAGTCTTGGCTATAAATTGCAGCTCTCACAAAGACAATCAAGACTTCTCAGTGGTCAGACAATTTTGTCATTGTTCGTTTTTTATTTTCTAGTGCTAAAGTTAGTTTAGCTGTTCAGTTCTCACACACATTTTATAGCTTCCCTGGTTTGCAACAACTAAGAAATATGCTTTGATAGAAGTGTTTATTAAATTCTAGGAAAAACAATAACTACCACATTTATAATTGTTAGTTTGTAATCTTAGTTAATAATAAATAGGGCTATAAATACAAATAATTAATCAGCCAGGCATAAAAGATTGCTTGCCAGGCTGGGATTTGCAGTGGGAAAGGGAGTCAACGGTAGTAAAGATTCCCTTTTCACCTCAAAAAGTGTACTTATACCAGAGGCAAATGGATTTTTCCAGTTCAGATAATAGACAAACTAAATTAGAGACTGTTTATAATTTGGAATAAACAGGGCTCTGAATTTTCCATTGCTATGTTTACAGTAAATACAGTATGTTTAGCTATAATTTCACAGAATTTGAAACTTGACCAAATAAAGGTTTTTTGTCTCTATCATTCATATATTTGTATGAATTTTTGGTGGCTTTAAGTTAGCAGCCTTAACTGCAGCGTTTGCTACATCAAGGTAGACACAAAACACGCATCTCACCATCTCTCTGGATTCAGGAGAATCAGGAAAAGGAGGTGCTACAGGTTCACAGCTTCTGAAGTACCCTTTCTTCCAGAAGAATGGAACTTTTAGCAAAAGCACCATAAGGCCGGTCATGCCAAGGAAACTTTGTCCTTTGAGGTGAGGACATAGCTATCATACGTACAGACAGCACAGCTGCACCTGGGTCCATGCACCCCACTTTCACATATAGCCCCCCTGGTCCTCAAGTGGCTGATGCAGTACCCTCCCCCACCCACTGCTTTGGGCTCCAGCCTCTGCCTCCCTGCACTGCCTCTGCTCAACCACAAAGACTGGTTTTAAACAAGACACTCGCACTCATGTCCACCCATGGGGTATGTATGGGAGCATCCCGTTTGAATTAGGTGGTGTGTGGGTGCGTTCTCCCGCGACCCACTCACGGAGCAATTGGCAAAAAGGTAGGTTGCTCCAGGCATGGAGGTGGGTGGAGATAGGTGTGTGCCTTCCTCCCCCCCTCCCCACCCCCACAGCGGCACTCCACTGGCCGCACATGGACTGCCCCCTCCC
Organism: Sphenodon punctatus; assembly: GCA_003113815.1. Classification (NCBI taxonomy): domain Eukaryota; kingdom Metazoa; phylum Chordata; class Lepidosauria; order Sphenodontia; family Sphenodontidae; genus Sphenodon; species Sphenodon punctatus. The sequence continues at coordinate 7,355,277 of QEPC01011255.1, read as the reverse complement.
CCACAGTGGTCTGCTTAAAAACAGCCTAAGACTGCCCAAAACTGCAGTTGGGAACTGGCTGCTGATAGGAGGGCTGCCAGGGTATGGGGCAGTTGGGTATGCTCAGGCTCCCTCTCTTACAGGTGGGTCACACTGGCTGCCTGCCTGCATAGAGGGGAAGCTCCAAGCAGCTCCACACCTGCTCAGATGGATGCAGGAGGCTGCAGCAAGAATTATGCCACTGCTTTCAGGTAATGTTTTGTTGTTGTTGTTGTTGTTGGTTTGTTTTTTAAAGATACCTAGGTGTCTACAATGGACTAGAATAGGGATCGGAAACCTTCAGGCTATAGGCCAGATGTGACTTGTAGCCAGGTTATATTTAACCGCTTTCCAATTCCTGGATCTGGCCCATGGATCCCACTCCTACGCTCAAGCACTGAAGGACAGCATTCAGGAAGAAGAGAGTAGAGATTATGGCCTGCACTTAAGGATGGTGGAGGGATCTGTCAGTCAGGTCCAGGGTCTGACCCCCTTCCCTCCTTGGTGTGCCCCTCAGGTTCCCATCCCTCAACTCCGGTCTGGTTCTTGGAGTTTTACGTTTTCCAACTGTCGCCGCCCCCCTCCTCAGCAGCAGAGAAAGGTTCCTCACCCCTGGGCTAAGGGGGTATTTCCATCACTTTCTTAATAAGCAGACAATGGCAGTGAAATGTGCTTTTTGAGATAAATTGTGGTGAAGCCAGCGACAACATTCCCATGGCAATAGCTACATGCCATCTTCTGTACATTTGCAGTGACTGAGAGGCTTTTGTTTATGCCTTGGTGGAGGAATCAGGTTAATGACCCATCTACCATGGCCCCTGCTACATCTGTTGCCACCAATATGATCACTTCAGGTGTTTTTAAATGAGATTCTACCCCACATGGCCGCCCAGGAGCCATGCATCTAATCTGACTGCCTGTCTAAAGGTGCATCGGGAGATGCATGCACCCGTGATCCATGGAACACCCACTCATGGACTACTGCCAACAAGCATGGAGTGCTCCATGCGGGGCAAGCCAAATAGGTCTATGGCAACGGGCAGCCATGGAAGCCCTGCCCTTATGAACTGGAGCAGCCAACCACACCAGCAGACAGGCAAGCCATGCCAGCAGACTCATGGGCACTGTGGGTGGGGGACACAGCCTTTGCAAGTCACAAAACTGGCCTGTAGCACTGGGGAGCCCAATTCCCCAGTGCTCACATGGTGGATTTGTCCATTGCAAAGGCCAGCTCAGCACACTTCCCCCACCCCCATGGTCCATGGCAGAGGGAGTGAGTGTGTTGCAGCTTGCCCCATGGCCAGGGTAGCCATGTTGGGAGCTGCCCACCCTCCCCACTCACTCCACCTAAGTGGGTGCTGCACACCAGTGCCACTCAGCAGCCACACACACCCATTGCCTTACTTGTTTAAAACACCCTTCCTGTACTCTCTGGGATGCCTACTGTTTAAGAGAGAATTTTGTATTGAGAACACTAGTCAATGGTCACAGCAGACGTGAAAGAGGAAGCCTAGATTTCAATGAAAGAAGGAATATATCTCACCCATATGTTATATTCCCCTGAAACACATATCAAACAGTACCTTTGGATCCTATGGGTTTTTATCTTGATTTCAATAAAATTATTAAAGTATCCTCTACAAGTATTCCTTATATTCATGTACCAGTGAACCATCAATTTTCTCCACTAGAAAGGTTAGCATCTCCTTCCACAGAATTGAAAAAAAGAAAAAGAAAAAAACACCACCACACTTCCTAACAAAGTAATTAACTAGTATGTATTGAGAGGTTAGTACCTGCTTCTCAGAAGTTAGTAGCCCAGCAGGTTAACTATTACTTGAGTGTGTTTTTACTGTCTTTCGTATAGGAAAGCTACACCCATAGCAGACTCTTCCTACTATTGCTGTAGTGAAACCGTTTTCAGGTTGTTGTTTTTTTACTACTACTACATTGGAAGCTACAAAAACCCTTACATCACATTAGAGCCAACACTAGCCTGAGCTTCACATAGTGGTAATCAAATGGTTAAGATGGTCAACTCTATCTGTAAAGGCCAGGAATTCAAGTCTCTCCAGTTCTCACACTGAATGGTTACCTCCAGTCCAGCCAATTGTAAACTGGTACTTGGTTCGAAGAAGTCAAAGGCAGCTGGTCATGATGCCAGACATTTTACTCCTCTGGGTCCTGCAGGCCACTATCTTGCAAGCTACATCATTCAGAATGACCATTTGTTAGTCTCAGAGTCAATCAGAAGCTTCTCCAAAATTGTTTATTAGCATTATATCTTCTTTGGAAATTAGCAAAGAACATTTTCTCCCTTATGAAACAAATACTAGACCTGTGCAGATTTATAATTCTCATTGTGATTTCTTTTGGATGGAGAAAAAGGTTCAGTAAGAGACATATGCTCAGCCTTATATTTAACTTTTAAGTTAAAAATTAGTTTCATTTACATCGTTTCCCCATAATCCAAAAGGGGACAGGGGGAAATGAAGCTTCATACTTTTAAGTAGCGAAAACGTCTGCGCATTGGTGGATTGCAGTGGTGAGCTCAGATTAATACTAAGGCCGCAGGTCATATTGCGGCCCCTGAGGTTGGCCGGGAATGCCCGACTCGAAGTTCCCCGGGTTTCCCGGGTGGTGAAAATGGGGAGGGCGTTCTCGGTAGCCACTCCCAGGCTTTGGAATTCCCTCCTGATGGAGGCCTGCCTGGCCCCAGACCTCCCCTCTTTCCGAAGACAGTGTAAGACCTGGCTGTTCTGCCGGGTCTTTGGAGAGGGAGACGGGTAGGGTGAGGTGGGTTAAGGGGGGGTGGGTGATGCTGCTCTTTTAGTGCATTTTTAGTATTTTTAATTAATTTTAAATTGTGAATTGTTGACAGTGTGCGTAAACCATCCCGAGCTGCTCTGTGAACAGAAGGGTTGTGGGATAAAAGAAAACTGAAATAAATAAATAAATACATCAGATTAAGAATGGGTATAATCCAGTGTTGGATTGGATGCCCCTAACAAATGGAACCCTGGAGAAGGGAAGTAGATTACCTTTACTACCTCCCCTCAGAGTTTTTAAAGCAGCTGAAAATATCCAGTTTGGGATCTGGTATTCAAATCAGAAAGTGTGCACTGCTAGCTAATAAGCCAACCAATACATTCTTATCCAGTAGTGGGCCCCACACATGTTGGAGGACATACCCTGGACATGTTATTTTGCACAGGCCTTGAGGTGGGGGATCCATTGGTGGGGGAGGTATCAACGGTGCCCTTGTCATGGATGGATCATTATCTCCTCCAGGCTGATATCCTGGCACACGTCGGCCCTCGGGAGGGTGTGGAACCAGTTAGGTTGGTTCGCCCCCTAAGGCTTATGGAACCTGAAAGGTTCCAGATAGCTCTAGGGGATGTTTCCTCTGACCTCAGTGGCCGCTCACCCGATGACCTCGTGTCTAGGTGGAATATCAGGCTGACGGAGGCCATCGACTGTGTGGCTCCCAGGCGTCCGCTCCTGAAATGCCAACAATGCAGCTCCCCATGGTATACGGGTGAGCTGTGGCAGATGAAGCAGGAAGGGCAGCGGTTAGAGTGATGGTGGCGTCACTCATGTACTGAAGTGGACCAATTGTGGCATAGAGTCTGGTTACGTACCTAGTATGCCATAGTGGTGCGGACAACAAAGAAGGTTTTCTTTGGTGCCTGCTTTGTGTCTGCCAAGTCCTGCCTGGCTGAGTTGTTCCGGGTGGTGAGGGGGTTGGACAGTCCAGCCTCCCTCTGACTGGACATGGAACCATCAAATGCTTGCTGTGATTTGTTTGTGGACTTTTTTGTGGATAAAATCACTCAAATTCACCATGGTTTTGATGCAACTTTTTTAGCAGAGAACGGGTCTGAGGCAGTGGAAGCCCCGTCTGGTCCTGTTTTGTGGGATGAGTTTCGGATGGTGTCGCCCTCAGATGCGGGGGATGCTCTTGGGACTGTTCGAGCCACCAATTCTGAATTAGATCCATACTCATCGTGACTGGTTAAGGCTAGCCGGGAGACATTGGGGCCGTTGCTGGTGGGGATAGTCAACACCTCCCTTGGGGAGGGGAGGGTGCCAGGCTGTCTCAAGGAGGCGGTGATGTGGCCCCTGCTCAAGAAGCCATCTTTGGACATTGATGTTCTTGACAGTTATCGGCCAGTCTCTAACCTTTCCTTTTTAGGGAAGGTTATTTTATGAGTGGTGGCTCAGCAGCTTCAGGGGCATTTGGACCAGATTAATTTTCTCAATCCCTTGCAGTCAGGCTTTCATCCGGGTTATGGCATGGAGACTGTACTTGTGGCCTTGGCCGACGACCTCTCCCATGAGTTAGACCGGGGTCATTTGACCCTGTTGATCTTGTTAGATCGCTCAGCTGCATTTGATACCATTGATCATGAGTTGTTGGTGACTTGGTTGCGGGACTGGACAGGGATTGACAGGACTGTTCTTGAATGGTTCCACACATTCCTGGCCGGGAGAACCCAATGTGTGGTGCTGGGGGAGTTTTCATCTTTCCCCCGGGTTTTACATTGTTTTAATTGAAATTATTATGGTTTATTTTAATGTTTTGAAATGTTTTAATATATTGTGAACCGCCCTGAGATGCCTGAGGCAGGAGGGGGCAGCATATAAATTGTAAACATAAATAAATAACAAATAAATATTATTGGGAGGATACAAGATTAATTCCAATTGAGAACTAGAACCAAACTAACAGGATGCCTGGCAGCTATTTGGAGCTGACCCTTTAGCAACAGCACAAAATGGCTGCAAGATCATATCAAAGAGAGCCAAAACATTTGTTACAGAAAGCATGACCCTATATTGCAAGATGGGAGACCAAACAAGGCTAAGTTTTACTGTACTTTATTGTTATTTTAAAAGCAGGTACTTAAAAAAAATAAAATGCTTTCAAGCATCAGCATTTCCTGCTCAGCACCATTTTTTAAAAAGGCACACAACCAACATTCACATTTAAATTGTTTACACTTTAGAGCAGGGGTGGGGAAGCTAAGGTCCAGAGACCAGATGCAGCCCATGGCACGTTTTTACGTGGCCCTTTCCCACTTCCTGGATCTGGCCCCTAGATCCAGTTCCCACCTCCAATCACTGAAAAAACTGAGGTCAGGGTAAGGGAGCAGATATGAAATCATGCACAGAAGGACAGGGAGCAGATCCATAGCACAAATTGTTGGTGTAGGGCCTTCTTTTCTCAAGTACACACCTTAAGCACTCCTGCCCCCAACATGTATGCAGCCCTCAAAGCTTGTACTAATACTCAAAGTGGCCCCCAGCATAGGCAAGTTTCCCCACACCTGCTTTAGAGAACCTCTTCATTAGTATTTGCATATACAGCAACTGAGGAACCAAAAGGTTTTCCTAGTGGTGACCTGTATAAAGCTTTGCTTTAGACTTCACTTATTGATTTTCTTCTATTAAAAGGAAAGCAGCATGTACTCTTCCCATTTGTCTCCATTCTCAGATCGATTGTCTACTGCAAAAGAAACTTCAAAATTATTAGTATTCAATGACAGATTTCACAATCTTGTCACGCCTTTCGTAGAAGCGTTAGATGAACTGTATTACAACTAATGTAGACGTGCAAGTGCTTCACTATGTTCAAGTGCTTGGCACGTCTGCCTTCTACAATATGCTGTAAGCAAACTACCGCTCATTTAGTCAATGCTTATGGTAAATGATATTGCCATTTTAAAATGGCAAGTTTCTTGTAATAAGACAAGTTGAAAGTTACACAGAGTACAGAGTTACTATGGTATTATAGCACAGGAGTTACAGGGAAGGCAGGGAGACTGCTACTTTTATCACAACCATTACATTGGCAGGTAGATACGGCCTAGAGTAAGTCATTCCTGCTAGACTTAAGACACACTGCACCCCATGTCTGATTAAAACCACACTCCTAAATGCTTTATTGCCAGATCTCCTTTGGTGCAAACACATTTGGAAAACACAGTTATTCGTTGTTTTCCCAACTCCACATAAATGGTAACCTGAGATCCAAGGCAGAAGTTTTTTTTGAAAGAGCATAACATTAGATAAGTGGAGGAATTCTAACTTCGTGGGAAAGATATAAAATGTAGGTTACTGGGATTCACATATTTTGTGACTTTTATCTCTGTCCAGAGTGCTTACAAGCATAGTCAGCCTTAGAATGTGCAGGGCCCAGGGTGAAGATAAGATGAGGGACCCCTGGTGGCCCCATCCCTTTCTCTCTGGCCACCCCCCCACCCCCCCACCCCACAGGGCCTTAGAAGTGGTTGTGTTTCAGACCCCACTGGGAGGAAATGAGGACCCACACCCTGTCCTGGTGAAAACATGAATCATTGCAGGGCCCTCAGAAACAGAGAAGATAGCAGGGCCCAGGGTTCACTCCAAATTGCCCTGTGGTAAGGTAAGGTTGGCCCTACAGGACCCAAGACTATCTCCATGTACTGTGTGTCAAGCGAATGACATTCACTCCAAGTTTGACAAGGGTCATTAAAAAAAAAAAGAAGTAGTTCATCCACATAGGACAACTATTGTGAGATTAGTTTGTGGAGATTGAATTGGCCACAAAGGAGGCTTGGAGAAAATTAGATATCTTTCTGAAGTATGGAATAACTTCCTAGAGCATGTGTCAACAAGCCAATCTCCAGACCATACCCCCTTGAGTGCCCTCACCTCTATTTTCGTGCTTCTATTGGTCCTAGTGAGTCTAAAAATGCTCGCTGTAACTTGCTTATAGTTACCAAATTTAGCTTTGCCAAACTGTAAGCAATAGCATCAACTCTCATGCCGATAGGAGAAGTTTTGAGCCTTATCAAAAGTGTCCTTTCTATACTATTACTTGTATTATTGGTGTCAACAGAGAAATAGCAACATTTTAGTGTAGGTGCAGTTGGATTGAGAAGACTAACAGTCTGGCGGGAAAAATCCAATTTCTGAACTTGAAAGATGGAGTCAGAAACTGAGGTAGTGGACCAAGTAAAGAGGAAGGAAAAGCAGCAGAATGGCAGACACACATTCCCCCACCCCCCTCAAGTACTACTTCAAGGATACTGGCTAGTGGCTATAGTCTGTATGGGGAAAGAAAAAGGTCAGAAATTAGAAAGCCTGCTTTCAGCCAGAAATACAAGACAACTCCATCACCATAGAATTTTCAATAGGAAACATTCAGTTGCTCTTCAACAGAGAATAAGAAGAGATAATTGCAGATAATTAAATTGGGGTATAGTCCTACATCCTTGTAAGTCAGTGTCAAAACTCCCATAGACTTTGATGGAGAAGGAATGCACCCTCAGAATCTCCAATGAGTAACATCGCTAGTTCTGACAAAAGTCAAAGGGGGAAGAGTCAACATGGATTTAGTAAAGGAAGTCATGTCTCACTAATCTTTTGGAATTTTTGGAGGGTATAAATAAGCATGTGGATACGGGTGAGCTAGTCAATATAGTGTACCTGGATTTTCAGAAAGCATTCGATAACATCCCTCACAAAGGACTCTTGAAGAAATTAAGTAGTCATGGCTTGGGAGGCAGTGTCCTATTGTAGATCAGTAACTGGTTAAAGGATAGGAAACAAAAGGTAGAACTAAATGGCCAGTTTTTTCAATGGAGAGAAGTAAATAGTGGAATGCCATAGGAAAATATACTGGGACTGGTATTGAATATATTCATTAATAATCTGGGAAAGGGAGTAAAGAGTGAGGTAATCAAACTTGCAGATGACACAGTTATTCAAGGTAGTTCACCTGAGTGAACTGTGAAGAACTGCAGGAGGATCTTGTGAGACTGGCCAACTAAATGACAGATGAAATTTAATGTTGACAAGTGCAAAGTGATGCATATAGAGGGAAAATAATCCAAACTATATGAATAAAATGCTGGGTTCCAAATTACGGGTGACCACTCAGGAAAAGGATCTGGAGTCATTGTGAACAATACCTGAAATTCTCAACTTAATGTACTACAGGAGTCAAAAAAGCAAACTATTTATTTATTTATTTATTTCTAAGTTTTTATATCCCACCCTATCCTGACCAAGCAGCTCAGAGTGCCGTACAAATCTCATAAAACATCCAATAATAACCATAAAAATAAAATACAATTATAAAAAACCCAAGCAGAGCCAAAAACAACCCAACCACCACCACCCGTCCTAACCCTCCACTCACCACCCTACCCCCCTCCATCGCCGAAAGCCAGGCAGAACAACCAGGTTTTACATTGATGCTGAAACGCAGAGAGATCCAGGGCCACCTGGGCCGCCACTGGAAGGGAGTTCCATAGCCACGGTGTGGCCACTGAGAGCACCCTCTCCAGGAGGGCGCGCCCCGATGACCGCAGGGGCTGATCCAGAGCCCAGGGACTGAGGTGGTCTCACAGGTAGGCAGGGCCCAGACCTTGTAGGCAGGGGCGTAGCTAGGTTGGAATGGGCCCAGGGACAAGAAATGGAC
>QEPC01011255.1:7329791-7342060 GCA_003113815.1 Sphenodon punctatus | reverse complement strand
GGGCCGGGGGGGGCCCACCTCCCTCTCAGCCGGGCCGCTGTCTGCTCCGCTGGCTCCAATGATCCAACCACAAAAACAAAAAAACATTTTTAAATGGCTTAGCTATCAGGAGGGACGGACGGACTGTGTGGGCCCCCAACCATGGTGGGCCCCGGGACACATGTCCCGTCTGTCCCTATGATAGCTACACCCCTGCTTGTAGGGCTTTATAGGTCAACACCAACACCTTGAATCGGGCCCGGAAGACTGTAGGCAGCCAGTGCAGAGAATGGAGCACCGGCGTTATGTGCTCTCAACGACCTGTCCCGGTAAGGAGACGGGCTGCCGCATTCTGCACCAGCTGCAGTCTCTGAGCCATCACCATGGGTAGCCCCATGTAGAGCGCATTGCAATAGTCAAGTTTTGAGGTAATGAATGCATGGATGACAGTAGCCAGGTTTGCATCCAAAACATACGGCTGAAGCCAACGCACCAGATGTAATTGGCGAAATGTGCCCCTCGCCACAGCATCCAGGCAGAGATGGGGATCAAGGAGCACACTGAGACTACGGACCTGAGAGACAAGGGGGGGGGAGAAGCGCCCCATCAATGATGGGGGCCTCCACCCTCTCGCCCCTACCCACCAGCATCACCTCCATCTTACCGGGATTCAGCCTCAGCCAGCTCACCCTCATCCAGTCCCCCATAGCTGCCAAACACCAAGCAAGCACTGAGACTGCTGGGCCAGGGTCTGATGAAAAAGAGATAGAGCTGGGTGTCATCAACACTGAACACCGAACCTCCTCACGACCTCGCCCAGCAGCTGCATATACACGTTGAATAGGAGAAGGGACAGAATAGAACCTTGCGGGACTCCACACGTGAGGTCACGGGGGGATGAAAAACAATCGCCTATCACCGGCACCTGCTGAGTTCTTCTGGCCAGGAAAGAGCGGAACCATTCAAAAACAGTCCTGCCCACCCTGACTCAGTCCGCAAATGAGCCACCAACATCTCATGGTCAATGGTATCAACACCTCCCCACACATTACCCACCTCCCCACACATTACCCACCCATCATGCATCCGGAGCCAGACGCACCCTTACCGGGAGGGAGTTCCACAGGTGCAGCGACTGAGAACACCCTGCTCTGCGTGGCCCACCGGGAAACCCGGAGGACCTCCAGCAGTGCACCCCCAGCCAACTGTAGGGGCCGATCCAGGACATGGGGAGTGAGGCGGTCTCACAGATAAACAGGGCCCAGACCGTGTAGGGTTTTATAGGTTAAGACCAACACTTTGAATCAGGCCCAGAAGACTATTGGCAACCAGTGCAGAGGCTTGAGCACCGGTGTAATGTTCTCCCGGCGGCCCAACCCCACCAGGAGCCGGGCCGTCACATTCTGCACTAGCTGCAGCTTCCGAGCCGTCACCATAGGTAGCCCCACGTAGAGCGCGTTGCACTAGTCTAATCGAGAGGTAATAAATGCATGGATGATCGTGGCCAAGTCCGGAACCAAAACCAGCAACTGAAGCCGCAGCACCAGATGTAACTGGTGAAAGGCACTCCTCGCCACAGCATCCACCTAGAGATTCAGGTGGAGCTGCGCATCGAGGCGCACCCCCAGGTTCTGCACCTGGGATGTCAGTGAAGATCAAACTCCATCAGTCGATGGAGCTGTCAACTCCACTGACCTACCCACAAGCATCACCTCCGTCTTGTCAGGATTCTATCACAGTCAGTTAACCCTCATCCAGTCCCCCACAGCTGCCAGTGTTAGGTGCCGCTACCAGCAGCTTGTCAGGTACCGCTGTCGGCAGCTTCGCTGAGGCGGGGGATGGGCTCACAGGGGGCGAACGTGCCCCGGCTCCTGGGGCAATTCTGGGCTTGGTGTATGGGACGAAGGTGTTGCTGCGCCCCCTGGTGACAGCCTAGGGAACACCGCGCTGCAGGCAGAGCCCAACGGCAGTCCAGCTGGGCCGTCGGGGACACTGCGGCATTCGGCGCGCATTCTTGCGCAACAGGGACGGAGTCTCAGCAACAAAAATGGCGACCTGCTGTAGCAGCGTCTCCAGAGATCAGATTACTGTGAGACTGGCCCCCTTGCGATTGAAGCGGTGGAACTTGTGGAGACTCTGAGGACTGTAGCGAGTGCCTGTGTAGATGAGAGAGTGAGTGATTGCGGGTGATTGTGAGTACACAAGAGCAAGACAGGGAGTGTCTGGAGGCGCGAGTGTGGGTGGCTATACGTGGAGTCACCTTGCACTATTTTTCCCCTTCCTTTTTGGGACCCTTCCCCTCGAACTTCCCGGTGTGCTTAGTGATCCTTCCCCGAAATTCCCTTGGTGCTACCCCTGGCTCCCTCACGCGTCAACACCAGCTTCCCCCTTCCCTGTTCACAGTGTTGTGGTGCGACTGGGTGTTGCGTAGAGTTGAGGTAGAGGTGTTGGTGTGGGGGTCTTATACAGAGAGCTGGTATCTCCCCCCCCCGATTATGATCTTGCCTCATCCCCATTAGGGGATCTTGGGCTCTATAAGATCCTGAGGGGTTGTTTTCCCTCATCACTACATAAGACCCCCAGGGTGGAGGTTCTTGTTGGGAGTAGGGTAGACCAGAGCAACGATCCTTCCCTTTCCTCTCCCCCCCTCCCCCCCATCCCTAACAGCCAGACACTGGGTAAGCACCGAGACAGAAGGGCCTGGGTCAGTTGAAAATGAGAGATACAATTGCATGTCATCCGCATACTGATGACACCTCACCCCAAGCTCTCTGATCACTTTGCAGAGCGGCTGCATGTACACATTGAACAGGAGAGGGGACAAAACCGAACCCTACGGGAACCCAGGGGCATAGCTATCATAGGGACAGGCGGGACATGTGTCCCGAGGCCCACCATGGTTGGGGGCCCACAGTCCGTCCCCCCTATGATAGTTAAGCCTTTTTAAAAAAAATAATAAAAAAAAAAAATTGGCGGATGTCACGGACCCCGTCCCCAGCAACCTGGCTGACAAGGAGCTGGGGCCCTCCGGTGACCCCACCGGGCCCCCCGAGTCCCTGACCTGAGTCCGACAGTCCCAAACACGCTGCCTGGCTCACCGCAACTTCTGCAAGCCTTAGCCCCGCCTCCCTGACGTGAAGCAATGTCCGCGAGTGCCGTGCGCATGCGCCAGCGTCCAGAGCGGGCCCAGCACATGAGGCAGGCAGGGGGATGGGGTGTTTGCTGTTTGTTTGGGACTGGGTGGGGCCCTGGGGGGCTCCAACTGCCCGGTGTGGGTGCCGGGCACTGGCTGTGACGGGGGGGGCGAGAGAAAGCTGCCGGCTGCGGCGCCGGGATGGGGGGGTGGAGAGAGAAAGCCNAGTCCCCCATAGCTGCCAAACACCAAGCAAGCACTGAGACTGCTGGGCCAGGGTCTGATGAAAAAGAGATAGAGCTGGGTGTCATCAACACTGAACACCGAACCTCCTCACGACCTCGCCCAGCAGCTGCATATACACGTTGAATAGGAGAAGGGACAGAATAGAACCTTGCGGGACTCCACACGTGAGGTCACGGGGGGATGAAAAACAATCGCCTATCACCGGCACCTGCTGAGTTCTTCTGGCCAGGAAAGAGCGGAACCATTCAAAAACAGTCCTGCCCACCCTGACTCAGTCCGCAAATGAGCCACCAACATCTCATGGTCAATGGTATCAACACCTCCCCACACATTACCCACCTCCCCACACATTACCCACCCATCATGCATGTTGCTGGGCCACATTGGTGCCCTGTGCAGCCCTGCACAGGGCCCTCTCCATCCTCCCCCCCTTCTCCACTGTACCCCTCTCCCTCACCAAATGCCTGACGGAACAGCCAGGTTTTACAGTTCTTACGGAAGGCCGGGAGATCCGGAGCCAGACGCACCCTTACCGGGAGGGAGTTCCACAGGTGCAGCGACTGAGAACACCCTGCTCTGCGTGGCCCACCGGGAAACCCGGAGGACCTCCAGCAGTGCACCCCCAGCCAACTGTAGGGGCCGATCCAGGACATGGGGAGTGAGGCGGTCTCACAGATAAACAGGGCCCAGACCGTGTAGGGTTTTATAGGTTAAGACCAACACTTTGAATCAGGCCCAGAAGACTATTGGCAACCAGTGCAGAGGCTTGAGCACCGGTGTAATGTTCTCCCGGCGGCCCAACCCCACCAGGAGCCGGGCCGTCACATTCTGCACTAGCTGCAGCTTCCGAGCCGTCACCATAGGTAGCCCCACGTAGAGCGCGTTGCACTAGTCTAATCGAGAGGTAATAAATGCATGGATGATCGTGGCCAAGTCCGGAACCAAAACCAGCAACTGAAGCCGCAGCACCAGATGTAACTGGTGAAAGGCACTCCTCGCCACAGCATCCACCTAGAGATTCAGGTGGAGCTGCGCATCGAGGCGCACCCCCAGGTTCTGCACCTGGGATGTCAGTGAAGATCAAACTCCATCAGTCGATGGAGCTGTCAACTCCACTGACCTACCCACAAGCATCACCTCCGTCTTGTCAGGATTCTATCACAGTCAGTTAACCCTCATCCAGTCCCCCACAGCTGCCAGTGTTAGGTGCCGCTACCAGCAGCTTGTCAGGTACCGCTGTCGGCAGCTTCGCTGAGGCGGGGGATGGGCTCACAGGGGGCGAACGTGCCCCGGCTCCTGGGGCAATTCTGGGCTTGGTGTATGGGACGAAGGTGTTGCTGCGCCCCCTGGTGACAGCCTAGGGAACACCGCGCCACAGGCAGAGCCTGACGGCAGTCCAGCTGGGCCGTCGGGGATGCTGCAGCATTCAGCGCGCATTCTTGCACAACAGGGACGGAGTCTCAGCAACAAAAATGGCGACCTGATGTAGCAGCGCCTCCAGAGATCAGTTTACTGTGAGACTGGCCCCCTTGCGACTGAAGCGTTGGAACTTGTGGAGACTCTGAGGACTGTAGCGAGTGCCTGTATGGATGAGAGAGTGAGTGATTGCGGGTGATTGTGAGTACACAAGAGCGAGACAGGGAGTGTGTGGAGGCACGAGTGTGGGTGGCTATACGTGGAGTCACCTTGCACTATTTTCCCCCTTCCTTGTTGGGACCCTTCCCCCCGAACTTCCCGGTGTGCTTAGTGATCCTTCCCCAAAATTCCCTTGGGGCTACCCCCGGCTCCCTCACATGTCAACACCAGCTTCCCCCATCCCTGTTCACAGTGTTGTGGTGCGACTGGGTGTTGCGTAAGGTTGAGGTAGAGGTGGTGGTGTGGGGGTCTTATACAGACTGCTGGTATCTCCCCCCCAATGATGATCTTGCCTCATCCCCATTAGGGGATCTTGGGCTCTATAAGATCCTGAGGGGTTGCTTTCTCTCAGCACTACATAAGACCCCCAGGGTGGAGGTTCTTGTTGGGAGTAGGATAGAGCAGAGCGTGTTAAGGCCTATCCTTCCCTCCCACCACCCCCACCCCCTATCCCTAACAGTATATCTGGCCTAAACATGGATACACCCCAGCAATTAGAAGAGATGGCTAGGGCTATTCAATCTCTAGCCATGGAAATCAGGGAAATTAAAGCGCAGTGGGAACAAGAAGTGTCTGGGGAGGGTGTGGAAGCGGCTGGAGCGGCAGTTGTCGCCCCCTCAGCCACAGAACCTACACTCTTAGAAAGGGACCAAGGGACAGTGGGAAGAAAACCCAAACACCCCCTTATTACTAAGTTTAGTGGAGACAAAAAACAATTTCAAAATTTTATTGCCCTGTGTAAACTAGCCTTTCAAATAAAACCCCAAACCTATAAAACTGATACCGCAAAGGTAGCCTTTATTATTGGTCATTTGGAAGGGCTTGCTCTGGATTGGGTCACACCCTTGCTAATTAAAGATAATCCCCTTCTTAAAGCCTTGAAGAGGTTCTTACAAGAGTTCCAATTTTTGTTCGACTACCCGCATAGGGTTAAAGATGCGGAGAGTGCCATTTTGGCACTACGACAAAGGAAGACCCCTCTCCTTGAATATATAACACATTTCCAGCACCTACCTGTTGAGTTAGACTGGCCCGATAATGTTCTCAAAGTACTTTTTCGCAAAGGGCTGAGTGTGGAACTCAAGGACCAACTTTCCTTTGCAGCCATGCCCGATACATGGGCAGAGCTAGTAAACCTATCTTGTCAAATTGATGAGCGATTAGGAGAATGTCGGCGCGAACGAAGGCAGGAAGGGGGACACCCATGGCAGGTCCGGCTCCCAGGGCCCAACCTCCGCCGTCCTGAAGGCCAAAAGGCAGAGGAACCAGAACCCATGCAGTTAGGAGCCTCAAGGGGGCCGCTGACCGCACAGGAAAAAGAACGTTGGCGGACAGGGCGATTGTGTTTTTATTGTGGGAACCCTGGACATTATGCCTGTGAATGTTCTCAACTTCCACCAGAGCGACGAGTGGTGGGAAACGACAGGAGCCGTGACAGGCAGGGGACATCCCGGTAAGGCTGCAAGCCCCTCTTACATCTGTGGCTATGGAATCTCTCTTGTTCAGCAAGGGTTTACATCACCTCCAGGTACCAGTGACTCTATATATCACTAGCTCCAGGTCCGTGATAGCATTGGCCCTCGTAGATTCTAGGGCTTCTGGGAATTTTCTTGATGTGGACTTCGTGAGCCAGCGAAATATTCCTATACAAGAAAAAGCCAGGCCAGAAGCCATGTTTGCTATTGATGGTTCTCCCTTATGTTCAGGCCCTATTACCTCGTGTACTCCTGCCTTATGAGGAATGATAGGGAACCACCAGGAAATGTTGCACTTTGATATTGTAAAAAAACCCGCCTTCCCTGTCGTTCTTGGAATCCCTTGGCTAAGGGCTCATAATCCTATGATTGACTTGCTAAACAAGGTATTAACCTTTTGTTCTCCCTTATGTATAATCCATAACCTTCCCCTTCCGTCTCCTTCGCAGAAGGCCTCGTTCGTCAGAACCCTTACCTTATCCTCTCTTCCACAGGAATACTGTGACCTTCATGATGTCTTCCGTGAGCAGGAAATGTTGGATTTGCCCCCACACCGCAGTTACAATTGTCCCATAGTCTTGTTCCCAGACACTTCGCCACCATATGGTAGGATCTATGCCCTTTCAAGGCCGGAGCTGCAGACTTTAAAGGCCTATATCGATGAAAACTTAAAGAAGGGTTTCATTCGCCCCTCTTCCTCCTCGGCAGGAGCTCCCATATTTTTCATCCCTAAAAAGGATGGGGGTCTCCGCCCTTGTATTGATTATAGGTGGCTAAATGCTATAACGATTAAAAAACGCTACCCATTGCCCCTTATCCCTGAACTATTGAACCAGCTCCAGGGAGCCACCATTTTCATGAAACCTGATCTTAGGGGGGCGTACAATCTCCTTCGTATTAGAGCTGGAGATGAGTGGAAAACAACCTTTCGTACTAGGTACAGGCTGTTCGAATAGCTGGTGATGCCCTATGGCCTTGCCAATACCCCAGATACATTTCAACACTTGATAAATGACCTTCTCCATGATGTGCTTGATCAATTTGTAGTAGCAGATTTGGACGACATTCTTATTTATTCACAGAATCCCCAAGAACATGTACATCATGTGCGTACTGTCTTGCTACAGCTGAGACAACATCATCTGTACTGCAAGAAAGAGAAATGCGCTTTTCATCAACAAACGGTACTGTCAGCCGCCGCAGCCGCTGCCGGGTGCGGCGGCCCCCCCAGCAACACGAGATCCCCACTCCCCTTACCCGCAGCGACAGCCCGACGCCGCCTCCATTACCGACGCCCCCAGCCGGAGGCACCAACGGCGGCGACGGCGAAGGAAAAAGCCCCAGGGCCGTGCGGG
Source organism: Sphenodon punctatus (assembly GCA_003113815.1). NCBI lineage: Eukaryota > Metazoa > Chordata > Lepidosauria > Sphenodontia > Sphenodontidae > Sphenodon > Sphenodon punctatus. Next base: position 7,334,237 of record QEPC01011255.1, on the reverse strand, counting down.
ACGCAGAAGAGCCCCGCCCCCCGTTGCGGCGCTCCGTGCGCCTCCAGCCACGCACAGGGGGCGGAGCCAACACTACAAGAGCCAGAACTGCCAGAGTAACAGTGCCGGTGAACAGAGCTGCAGACCCTGGAGAGACTGGCCCCCTGAGCTAAGTAGCGAGATTGACTACCTGCTTGTGTTTTGATTCCTGTGTGTTGTTCCCTTGCCCTGCTCCCCCCCAGTGTGTATAAGCAGCGAGTGCTTCTGTCCTTCCTGGTATAGTTGAGTGTGCGTGAACCCGGTTACCCCTTGACCTAGAGTGCAAGGTGAGTGTCTGGGAGCCTGCGGGCTCACCCGGTTGGGCCTCCCCCCCCTCTGCCCTGGGACCATCCCTACCTTCCCCGGGAGAGAGAGTGAGCCCCGTGAACCCTACCTGCGAACCTGGGATCCCCTCCCCTGTGGCCCCGGCACTTCCCCCCACGTATCCTCCTTGTCCTTGCCCGGTCAAGTGCAAGTAGAGAGTCTGAGAACCCCCTCCTTATCCCCCAGCTCTGCGCCCTATGATGATAGGGGTCAATGTTCAGAGTACGTGAGCACACGAACAGACCCAAATACTATCCTGACGGACCTCCTTCCTTTTGCACCTCGCAAGCAGAGCCCCCCCGTGTGTGAGTGGCGTGAGTGGGTGGTGCTTCTCACCTTCATACCCCCTCCCACTGACAGGTACAATTTATGGGATTCGTTATATCTCCTTGGGGAATCGAAATGGATGCTACCAAGATCCAAGCGATAATGCTTTGGCCCCCTCCACAAGCGGTGAAGGGGGCCAAATGCTTTCTGGGCAGTGCAAACTACTACCAACAATACATTTCTAATTATGCAGACCTTACAGCCCCCTTGACCAAGCTATTAAAAAAGGGGCAACCGTACACATGGGCAGCTGAACAACAAGCAGCATGTAAACAATTGAAACAAACTTTCACGCAAGCGCCAATCCTTCAACATCCCAATTTTACCTTATCCTTTTATGTAGAGACAGATGCATCTAACATGGCTATAGGAGCTGTGCTATTTCAACCTAATGTTAAAAACAAAACACTGTTACCTTGTGCTTTTTATTCCCGACAGGTATCACCAGCAGAATGAAATTATACTAATCTCGACAGAGAACTCCTCGCAATCAAGGCAGCCTTTGAAACCTGGAGACATTATTTAGAAGGAACCGAGTAGCCTGTACAAGTTATGACTGACCATAAGAACTTAGTACACCTTCAAACCGCATGTATATCCAATGCCCGTCTTCCTCGGTGGGCACTATTTTTTGCACGTTTCTCCTTCCAGATTATATATCAGCCAGGGAAGAACAATGTCGTAGTGGATGCCCTATCATGAAGCTGTGAGACCACTGAACCACCAGCACAACAAGGAGAATCCCTCCTCGAACATAAGGTATTTGCTGCTGTTTGTTTAACCCTTACCCAGTTTAAAAAGGCAACCGCCAGGGATTCCTTCATTCAAGGACTACCCCAAGACCCTGTGGCAACCGGGCTTAAATATCATAATAATGCTATTATTGTACCAATCTCAGCCCGCCAGCAAGTGTTGAAGGCCCATCATGATGCACCCTTAGCCGGGCATCCTGGACAACGTCACACCTTCCAATTAATTCAACATTTCTGGTGGCCTACCATGAGGAAGGATACAAGGGCCTACATCCAGGGGTGCAAGGTGTGTAATAGGACCAAAGTACTTTGATGAAGCCCTATAGAACTCTTACAACTCGCTCCCCTACCACGAGGGCCTTGGCAAAGGATAAACCTTGTCTTTATTGTGGAGTTACCCCCTTCCCGATGATATACGGCCATATTAGTGGTAGTGGACCAGTTTACTAAAATGAGTCATTTTATTCCCTGCAAGGGATTACCTACTGCACAACAAACGGTGCTCCTACTAGTACACCATGTCTTTAAATTACATGGACTTCCCCTAACAATTGTATTAGATAGGGGGTCGCAATTCATCGCCTGTTTTTGGCGCGCTATGTTTAAGGCACTGGGTGTTCGTCTTGTACCCACAACGGCCTACCACCCCCAAACTAATGGCCAGGTGGGACGTACAAATCAGGCATTGGAACAATACTTGAGATGTTATACTGACTATCTCCAGGATGATTGGGTGGACCAGCTGGCCCTTGCTGAGTTCGCCTTTAATAATGCCCCGAATGCCTCCCTTGGTACTTCTCCCTTTTTCACCTCTTATGGTTACCTTTGCCTTTGCCTTTCTGAACTCCCTGCGACTGAGGTCCCTGCAGCTGGGACCATGGCTCAACAATTGCAACGACTTCACTTGCACACACGTTTTATGCTGTGCCAGGCCTGACAACAATACAAGTGGAGCGCGGACCGTCGACATACACCTGCTCCTCCGTTTGCTGCAGGGGACCTGGTTTGGGTAGATAGACGCCACTACCCATCTCTTTGACCTTCTGCTAAGCTTGATAACCACTATATTGGACCCTTTCCTGTTGTTCGCCAAGTGAATCCAGTCACTTACCAGGCGGCTCTCCCATCAACACAGTGCTGCCACCCTGTTTTTCATGTCTCCTTGTTGGAACCTTTTCATCCTCCTCTCTTTCCAGACCCTGAACCCCCTCCCGCGATCTCTCCTGCTTCCATGGACCCCGAATTTGAGGTTAAGGTGATTTTGGACTCAAAGCTCCGTCAAGGTACTGTTTATTACTTGGTGGATTGGAAGGGGTCTGATGCCTCCGAACATTCCTGGGAGCCTTCCTCTGCTGTCCATGCCCCCCGCCTTGTTCGTCTGTTCCATGTCTGCTTTCACCTTAAATCTGGCCCTTCACCGCGGGGGGCGCTTGGGGGGGTACTTTTAGGTGCCGCTACCAGCGTCTTGTCAGGTACCGCTGTCGGTGGCTTCGCTGAGGCGGGGGATGGGCTCACAGGAGGTGAACGTGCCCTGGCTTCCAGGGCACTTCCGGGCTTGGTGTACGGGAGGGAGGTGTTGCTGTGCCCCCTGGTGACAGCCTAGGGAACACCGCGCTGCAGGCAGAGCCCAACGGCAGTCCAGCTGGGCCGTCGGGGACACTGCGGCATTCGGCGCGCATTCTTGCGCAACAGGGACGGAGTCTCAGCAACAAAAATGGCGACCTGCTGTAGCAGCGTCTCCAGAGATCAGATTACTGTGAGACTGGCCCCCTTGCGATTGAAGCGGTGGAACTTGTGGAGACTCTGAGGACTGTAGCGAGTGCCTGTGTAGATGAGAGAGTGAGTGATTGCGGGTGATTGTGAGTACACAAGAGCAAGACAGGGAGTGTCTGGAGGCGCGAGTGTGGGTGGCTATACGTGGAGTCACCTTGCACTATTTTTCCCCTTCCTTTTTGGGACCCTTCCCCTCGAACTTCCCGGTGTGCTTAGTGATCCTTCCCCGAAATTCCCTTGGTGCTACCCCTGGCTCCCTCACGCGTCAACACCAGCTTCCCCCTTCCCTGTTCACAGTGTTGTGGTGCGACTGGGTGTTGCGTAGAGTTGAGGTAGAGGTGTTGGTGTGGGGGTCTTATACAGAGAGCTGGTATCTCCCCCCCCCGATTATGATCTTGCCTCATCCCCATTAGGGGATCTTGGGCTCTATAAGATCCTGAGGGGTTGTTTTCCCTCATCACTACATAAGACCCCCAGGGTGGAGGTTCTTGTTGGGAGTAGGGTAGACCAGAGCAACGATCCTTCCCTTTCCTCTCCCCCCCTCCCCCCCATCCCTAACAGCCAGACACTGGGTAAGCACCGAGACAGAAGGGCCTGGGTCAGTTGAAAATGAGAGATACAATTGCATGTCATCCGCATACTGATGACACCTCACCCCAAGCTCTCTGATCACTTTGCAGAGCGGCTGCATGTACACATTGAACAGGAGAGGGGACAAAACCGAACCCTACGGGAACCCAGGGGCATAGCTATCATAGGGACAGGCGGGACATGTGTCCCGAGGCCCACCATGGTTGGGGGCCCACAGTCCGTCCCCCCTATGATAGTTAAGCCTTTTTAAAAAAAATAATAAAAAAAAAAAATTGGCGGATGTCACGGACCCCGTCCCCAGCAACCTGGCTGACAAGGAGCTGGGGCCCTCCGGTGACCCCACCGGGCCCCCCGAGTCCCTGACCTGAGTCCGACAGTCCCAAACACGCTGCCTGGCTCACCGCAACTTCTGCAAGCCTTAGCCCCGCCTCCCTGACGTGAAGCAATGTCCGCGAGTGCCGTGCGCATGCGCCAGCGTCCAGAGCGGGCCCAGCACATGAGGCAGGCAGGGGGATGGGGTGTTTGCTGTTTGTTTGGGACTGGGTGGGGCCCTGGGGGGCTCCAACTGCCCGGTGTGGGTGCCGGGCACTGGCTGTGACGGGGGGGGCGAGAGAAAGCTGCCGGCTGCGGCGCCGGGATGGGGGGGTGGAGAGAGAAAGCC
>QEPC01011255.1:7307247-7319545 GCA_003113815.1 Sphenodon punctatus | reverse complement strand
CAGGTCCCACAAGCCCCCCCAGGCCCCCAACAGCCCTGGCCCAGGCCAGCCCCCTTCCCCTGGCCCAAAAGAGACCCAAACCAACCTCCCCAGCCACCCTCCGCAGGCCCCCCTCCCCACCTGCTGGCTCGCTTTGCCTCCTCCACTGCTCTGCTGCTACCGCTGCTCCTCTGTGCTCTCCAGAGGCTGGAGCCATCTCGAAGAACCTTCTTTACAAGGTAGCAACCTTTTGATCAGCACATGGGAGGAGCTGTGTTTGTAAACAAACAGTCTTATCTCCCAGCCCCATCGAGTCCCCGCTGCTGCTGCAGCTGCTACTCCTAGGAGGCAGGGGGGAGGTCTCCTACCCTCCCGACCCGACCCAACCCAAAAGGGGTCGGGACCAACAATTTTTTTAAAAAAAATAATAATAATTTTAAAAAGACAGCGGACCAGCCCTCCAGCCTCCCGGTGGGTTCAATGGCCAATCCTCTCCTGGCTGTGCATCTCACAACTCTTCACCTCTGGGACTCTGTCTGTGGGACATATGGACCGCAGTGCAGAGTCTCTATCAAGGAGCCCTCACCATTTCTCCACTGCAACTTACTTCTTATCTTCTAATGGATAAGAATTGCCAATCCAAGGGAACTGGCCATCTCCCTGAAAAGGTGTTTTCTCTCATATATAACTCTACTTAGAATTTCTAATGTCATTTGCTTTTTATGTCTTCTTATTCTCTTTTAAGAGAAACATTTACAGACTCTGTGATTCCTGAATGTATTATTGGGTCTGGGTTTCTTGTCCAATTCCAGACAAACCTAATTTGCATTCTTTATTCAATAGTCGAATTCCTTTTTATCTTGTGTTTTAATAAATTGCTGTTTTACTTTCTGTAAATATCTTGTCCAAGTGGTCAATTCCTGAGAGGGGTGGACCTCCAGAGTAGAACCTATACTGAGGGTGAAAACAGACATGACGCTAACTACCCTTTAACCACCCCATGCTCTAACCCACTCCCCTTCCCCCCTATAATTGACTAGCCCCCACTCCTCCTACCCTTGGTGGTTATTTATACATGTTGCAGAGCTGCACAGAGCACCAATACAGCCCTGCCACATGCATAAATAACCACCAAGGGTGGTTAAAGGGTGGTTAGCATCATGTTTGTTTTCACCCTGAGAATTTTACCCAAACTTAACTATGTGCATGTAGGATTTTTCTGATTGTACACATTACTTGTATACAGCAGTCTCCTGATACTACATCTTTCTGCAATTCATCTTAAAATGATGTATTTCAAATTAAGATGTAAACAACTGTGACTGAGAACAACCCCAGGACACTCCAGTGATTCATGCCTCCTTCTGTGCTCCCTTTTCCTGTGGTAAAGCACACGTGGCAATAGTGACAGTAGGGGCCCCCTTAGCAGTGGTGACACCCCCCCTTCCACTGCCCTAGTAATGACCATGGCCTAGGTGTCCCCTCCCCACCCCACCCCACCATGACTGAGCCTGGCCTGGGCTCCACAACCTTGCTATGCCACAGATCAGGATATTCTCTCACTGCCGGGAGCATTCAGCTAGGTTGAAATGGGCCCTGGTGCAGCAGATGGAATGTGCCCCCCCCCGTTCCATCCGCAGGAGTAGGGGACACAGTTGCACCAGGGAGCATGGGTCTCCTAGCTCATGGACTGTAGTGCAGCTGTACCTCATGTCCTGGTTATGGATATGCCCTTGTCTCTCACCCCTATTGATACCTACAGACTAGTGAGTAGAGATGTATTCTCCGCACCGCCTGCACCATTGCAAATGTGCATTGCTTGTGTGTACAATCAGGTCTCCCAAACCATGATGAACCCTGGAGTCATTTTTTGTGTTCGGTATTTTTGCCACTTTAGTATTTTAGTAGTTTGTATTCTGTATTTAGATAACTTTGGTATTCAGTACTGTTTTCACTTGAGTAATATCTGGCAGGTTTTGGAATAAAAAAAGCTGCCAACTAGTGTGGCCAAAGTGAAACACTAAATACCAAAGTGACCAAAATACTGAACATGGTGCAATTTTCTAGCAACATGATCCCATTGCAAAGTAAATAACAGTAACATGATTCAGTTTTCTAATAAAGACAAATCTAGTGGGTGTTTTTTCTATTGAGCCTAATCCTACATGGCGCTGAGTTTTATTTAGAAAAACTCAAGTTGTATTTTTTTTTTAAAAAAAACAGAGTTGAGTTTAGAAAAATTCCCTCACTGCTATTTATGGGTGAAAACAGACTTGACGCTAACCACCCTTTAACCACCCTTGGTGGTTATTTATGCATGTTGCAGGGCTGCATAGGGCACCAATATAGCCCTGCAACATGCATAAATAAACACCAAAGGTGGTTAAAGGGTGGTTAGCATCATGTCTGTTTTCACCCTATGTTGAACATCATATTAGTAACAGGATTCCTTAATTTAATATTGTAGTAACAAAGCCTAATAGTATAGGTAAAGCCAAGCCCATTGATTTAAATAGGAATACTCTGGGGACAAATAAAACTGGAGTTGCTTTTCTGACATCAGCTCAACCAGCATTTTTATTAGGAAGATGTGAATTGCCATACTGGATCAGATTCATAGTCCTTGGGTATTTTCAGATGTTACAAGATCACAGTCAACCACAGTCAATCCCGTGGTGGGACCAAAGCTCCCTGAACGTCTGTGGGTGAAAATAGACATGACGCTAACCACCCTTTAACCATCCTTGGTGGTCATTTATGCATGTTTCAGGGCTGCATAGGGCACCAATACAGTCCTGCAACATGCATAAATAACCACCAAGGGTGGTTAAAGGGTGGTTAGCGTCATGTCTGTTTTCACCCAGTTTCGCAGGCACCAGATGTTCACCACAGTCAATCCCCAGCAGGGGTCAAAATTAACCACCCTTCCAGAGCTCCGGCCTGGACCATCTCCGAAAGCGTGGTCAAAGTGATTCCACTGGGAAACAAAAGAAAGTAACGTCTGAACGGCAACCACCGGCCGGAATCAAGCAGAACGATTCCCAGCTGGGGACAAAGCACGCCGTGTCACTGCCAGGCAATGAGCAACAACATGGGCCGGGGAGGGAGATTTAAAGGGCACCTGGCAGCAGGGGGACGTGGCGGGATGGAGCAAGGCAGAAAGGAGAGGAGAGCAGAGGGCGAGCGAGCAAGGGAGGAGGAGGTGGTGGAAGCACAGGTGGAGGAGGTGGTGGTCATGCTGAACATGGAGGTGGGGGGGGGACAGGAGCAGCAGCAGCCAGGACGGGCCACCCTGGTGCCTTCTGGGTGTTTTGACCATGGCCCGGGATCAGCATAACGTCTGCTGCACTGCCCCAGGCCGTGGTCTGCCGGTCCGATTCCCTGCCGTGGTCCCGCTCCCGTCACGTCTGTTTGGGGCCTTTCTTGTCCACGGGGGGTGGTTTGCCAGCTCGCCACCACTGGGTATCCACTGTGGTGAATCGGGCGGCCGTAACATCTGAAATCACCACTTGTAGTTCAGTATCCTGTCTGGCAGTAGTAAGTACCAGATGCAGGAGAGAAAAGTGTAAGAATCTTTAAGGAGGCCAACGTGATGTCCCACATTAAGGTCTCTTCCTAATGCCTAGTAGTTAGAGTGCTTTAAGCCTTAAAGTCTCACATTTTATATATATATATATATATATCACACACACACACACACACAAATATTTTATTTTATTTCTTTACATTTATTGGCTGCCCCCTCATGCCTACGGCATCTTGGGGTGGCTCACAACAACTAAAACAATAATAAAATACATAAAACAACAATATAAATAATTTAAAACTACCACCCCAAAACATTCCCCCTCCCTACCCTGCCCTCCCACCCTCCCCTCTGAAGGCCTGGGCGAACAGCCAGATCTTACAGGCTCGACAAAAGGCCATCAGACCCGGGGTCAGGTGAGCTTCCTCCGGGAGGGAGTTCCAAAGCCGAGGCCCAGCTACTGAGAACGCCCTCTCCATCATGGCCCCCCATTTAACACGGGGGACCCAGGAAGGCGCCCCCAGCAGACCACAGGGGCTGCCCTGGGGCACAGAAGGTGAAGCGGTTCCCAAGGTATGAGGGGCCCAGACCGTATAGGGCTTTATAAACCAACACCAACACCTTGAATCTGGCTCGGTGCACTATAGGCAGCCAGTGCAGAGTATGGAGCACAGGTGTGATATGCTCCCGTCACCTCGTCCTCATAAGGAGACGGGCTGCTGCATTCTGCACCAGCTGCAGCCTCCGAATCAGAACCAAGGGAAGCCCCACGTAGAGCGCGTGGCAGTAGTCTAGCCTTGAGGTGATGAAGGCATGAATAAGAGTGGTCAGGTCGGGCCCGGAGATGTATGGGAGCAGCCTCCGCACCAGATACAGCTGGCGGAAGGTGGCTTTAGCTACCACCTCCACCTGCCGATCCAGACGGAGGCCCGGATCCAGCAACACCCCCAGACTCTGAACCTGCTGGGCTATGGGAGGGCAGACCCCCCCCGCCAGAGGGGTCGGCACCTCCCTCACACTACCCACCACCATCACCTCTGTATTATCAGGATTGAGCTTCAGGCTGCTCTGCTGCATCCAATCCGCCACAGCCTCCAAAAATTGGGAAAGCAATAAGACAGCGGGACCTGGGTCAGTTGAAAACGAGATGTACAGCTGAGTATCATCAGCATATTGGTGACAACGCACCCCAAACCCTCTCACGATCTCCCCCAGGGGCTTCATATATACATTAAACAAAAGCAGAGACAGAATCAAACCCTGCGGAACACCGCAGGTCAAGGCCTGGGGGCTAGATGTTTCAGCCCCCAGCACCACCCGCTGACTTCTCCCCAAGAGGAATGAGCGGAACCACCCAAGGACAGTCCCATCCAGACCCCCCAGGTCTCTCAGCCATTTCAGCAGCAGCCCATGGTCCACGGCATCAAAAGCAGTGAAGAGATCTAGCAGGATCAAGAATGTAGAACATCCTGCATCCATCTCCCAGCGGAGATCGTCCTCCAAAGCCACCATCGCCATCTCAGTGCCATAGCCAGGGCGGAACCCAGATTGAAAAGGGTCAAGGAAACCGATACGGTCCAGATGTGCCTGGAGCTGCAGAGCCACCGCCCGTTCAATAACCTTCCCTAAAAAGGGAAGATTAGAGACAAGACGGTAACTGGCGAGTGCATCCACATCCAGTGAAGGCTTCTTTAGCAGGGGGCACACCACAGTCTCCTTGAGACTGGGCGACAACCTCCCCTGCTGAAGGGACTCGTTAACCATCCTTGTCAGAACCGACCCCAATGTCTCCCTGGAAGCTTTTACCAACCAGGACGGGCACGGATCTAATTCACAACTTGTGACTCGAACAGACCCCAAGACATCCACCACATCGGCCGGCGTCACTTCCTGAAACTCCTCCCAGAAAGATCAACCAGACGGTGCCTCCATAACCTCACGCTCCTCTCCTACTGCATCCAACCTGGTGTTGAAGTTACTCTGGATCTGAGTGATCTTGTCTGCAAAGTAGGTAGCAAACTCCTCACAGCGGGCCTGGGAAAAGTCCCCGTCCAGGCGGAGGGAGGCCGGACTGACCAGCCCCCACACCACCTGGAACAGCTCAGCTGGATGCGACTTTGCAGACGCTATAAGGGCAGCAAAGAATTCCTTCTCTGCTGTCCTCACAGTCTCAACATAGGACCGCAAATGGGGCCTATGGAGAAGTCGATCAGATTCAGAGCGAGTCTGACGCGAGCATTGCTCTAGTCTCCTGCCTACCCGCTTCATACCACGCAGTCCTTCAGTAAACCAAGGGGCCCTGCAGCAACGAGACGGGGGCAGGGGACGTCTCGGAGCCACCCTATCGATGGCCTCCCCCAGCAAGATGTTCCAGTGCTGTACCAGCACATCGACAGAATGGCCATCAGGGTCCAGGGATAACTCCCTCAGAGCCTCCTGGATCTGCTGCGGTTCCATCAGTCTCCGAGGGCGGACCAACCTAACTGGTCCATTCCCCTTCTGGAGGGGGTGCACTAGGAGACTGGTCTGCAGGAGATAATGGTCCGTCCATGACAAGGGCACAGATCTCACATCCCCCACTAACGGGCTACCTGCCTCAAGGCCAGAACAGAAGACCAGGTCAAGGATATGCCTCCAGACATGAGTCGAGCAGTTGACCACTTGGGACAAGTCCATGGTTGCCATGGCGGCCATGAACTCCCACTCTGCTCCCACAATATAACTCTGGATGTTCTTGCTATCCATATTATTAATTAATATCTGAATGTCTCATTGAATTTTGCTAAATTCATGGCCTCAACAACATCATATGCAAATATTGTTAGATTTTATGCAAATACTTTGCTTTTCTAGTGAATACTGTTGTTCACTGGGCTAATTTAGTTTCATGGGAAATGTCTATAACCGGTAGGATACTCTAAAAGTCTTTCAAGTACAAAACCTTGGATTTTAATTAAAAAGAGGCAAGAATGTGAAGACATTGCTGAATGTGGAGACATTGACCACCACGTGCATTACTCTACCTATTTATATTATTAATTTATAAAAAACTCTCTCTCTTTTTGTCACAAACTACAGCCTAGAGAGAGTGCAAGGGCATAACAGATGTAGCAGGTGCAGTTGCCCACAAGCCTGAGTGTGCCCTCCCCACCCCATATAGAATGCACATGCACACTGGAGTGGAGTACCCCAGCTGAGGGCACATACCATCTTCTGCACCAGGACAGACTCCCACCTAGCTACACCCCTAAGAGGGTGGTTGCTGTGTTGATCCAAATGTGTGAGAGAGGGTGTTTTTAAATGAGCAAGGTTGGAGGGTGACGGGTAGCTGCTGAGTGGCACAGCTGCAGAGCAGCCACTCAGGTGGAGTGCAGGGGAAGGGTTTGTAACAGGTGGCTAGAAAAAAAAAGAGAAGTCTGTTGCTCTAGGCAATACAACGCCTAGTTATATGATCAAATCAAATCCTGGCGGTTTTAACAATTCCTGAACTCTGAAGGTATTTGGATCTCAGGCCAAACTTTTCACCCAGCTATGATCTGATTAAGTAAAGGATAATCAAACCTCAATCTGGGCTCCCAGTATGGGAACATCTGCTCACACTCCCCCTGCCATGGGCAATGGGGCAGGGGGAAGTGTACGGGGCTGGCTTTTGCAATTGACATGTATGAGGACCAGGAAACCCAGGCTCTCCAGCACTCGCAGCCAGTCCCTATGGCATGAAAAGACCATGTCCCCTGCCCACAGTACCTATGAGCAGTGAACCAGTCTGCTGACATGGCTGGCTGGTTGCCTCAGTTCATACGGGCAGGGGATACATGGCTGCCAGTTGCCACACTCCTTTTTGGTTTGCCCCACACAGCACACTCCGGATTTCTCAGTAGTGCTCCGTGAGTGGCCATGAGTGGGTGTTCTGTGGTTCAAGAGAGTGTGCATCCCCCTGCTCCACCTTCAGCCGGTCAGCCGAATGAGTGGCTCCTGAGTGGCCATGCATGGTAGCATCTCATTTAAAAACACCCACAGAGACAAAGTAGTTTGGGTGATCTCTTTTATTGGACCAACTGTATTTGGTGAGATTATTCAAGGTTTGAGGCCACACAGGGCCCTACAAACTACAACAGAAATATGAAATCTATGCAAGTTCTGACAACTATCTGACCTAAACTTTTACAATGCAACCAACTCTTTATGCACTAGAGGGCACTATGCTGATGTAGTTTCAGTTTTTGAATCCTGTATTACAGCATCTAGAATCTTTAAGGAGATTCTTGATATATAGATTCTTTTGATCTAGAGAATCTAGATCTAAAGAGATCAAATGACTCTGGGAATGAGAAACTGGGTGAACTGGCTTTATTGGTCATTCAAATGGTCTGTCAGTAACAGTATATAGGGGAGAAAGGAAATACTATATGGCCAAATGAGGCTAAGTACATATTCACGTTTCCATCTCTGCACAACCCCTTTTTACTTGTATACACAGGGCATATTTGTACAACATGCTCCCTTCCAAACTCAACATTGCTCCTTAATCTGTGTTTGCCTTGTCCTGTAGCAATGCATTGACACATGGTAAAAACAAATGAGATGCTGGCCGATGTTGGCCCAGGACTCACCTGCATGTGTGGTCTTGTGTTGTCAGATGTGGGCCCACTACTGACCCAGGGCAGATAGATGGCTGGCCCAAGATGTGCCCCGGGCCTGATCCCAGTCACCCATCCCAGGCCGAGGGCCGCCAACACAAGCCCCAGTGGGGCCGAGGGTGCCATGAGCCATGACTGGTCACCGTGGCTGCGTGTCATGGTGGGCAGGGGCCACTGCTCTTGAGTGGTTTTGCTCCTTCCTGTCAGGGAGGCCCCATCAGGTGGTGATTGACTGTTCAACGTCTCCTCGATGGGATCCCACAGGGTTCTATGCTGTCTCCCCACTTGTTTAACGTGTATCTGAGGCCACTGGGTGAGGTCATTTGGAGATTTGAGGTGAGGTGCCATCAGTATGCTGATGATTCTCAGCTCTACCTCCCTTTTTTTCATCAAACCCAGGTCCCGCAGTCTTGGTGCTCGATGTCTGGCTGCTATCAGGGACTGGATGAGGGTGAGCTGATTGATGCTGAATCCTGACAAAACTCTGCAAGAGGAGTGGCATGGAAATATGAATAAATAAATAAGACTAAAGTGATGATGGTTTGCTGGTCTTGTGACTTGGAGGGGATTGGGACACCTGTTATTGATGGGGTCTGGCGCCCTCTGGTCAATCAGGTTCGCAGCCTTGGAGTGCTTTTGGATTCCTCACTGTGCCTGGAATACCAAGTGGTGGGAGTGGCCAGGAGCACTTTTCACCACCTCCATCTGGTGAGGAGGCTGCGGTCTCTTTTCTTATTTTAATCTGGCCACTGTCGTCCATGCTTTCATCACCTCGAGGCTAGATTACTCCAATGCACTCTACATGGGGTTGCCCTTCATGACTCTCCAGCTGGTGCAGATTGTGGCGGCACGGCTCCTTTCAGGGACGAGTCACTGGAAGCACACTACACCAGTGCTGTGAAGTCTGCACTGACTACCTATAGCTTTCTGGGCAAAATTCAAGGTGCTGGTTTTCACCTTTCAAAGCTCTAAATGGTCTGACTGCCATATACCTGAAAGACTGCCTCTCCTACCATGTTCCATTGCGGCCCCTACATTCGGCCAGGAATGCCCTTTTGCAGGTTCCATCTGTTACCCTTGTTGATGGGACGGGGGTGTGCCAGAGGGCATTCTCAGTTGCTGCCCCGGTTTTGTGGAACTTCCTTCCCCAGGAGGTTTGTTTGAACCTGAGCCTAAGCATCTTCCAGAGGCGATGTAAAATATTTTTATTTGAAAAAACATTTGGCAGTCAGGGATAGGGGTTGGTTGGATTTTTGGGTAGGGCTATGTGGGAGACTGGGACTTTTGTTGGGAGGTTGGGAGTTTTTATTGTTTTCTTAATTGTGAGCTGCCCTGTGCCTCTACGGGTGGCGTATAAATTTGAATAAATAAATAAAGTTGTTGAGAGTGAGGTGCTGAGTGCTCTGAACAGGATTAAATCTCAGATTGTATTATCTTGAAGGAATGGGATGTATCTCACTGACTGGCTCTTTCCATCCACTGTTGGATGAACACCAATTGAGCATCACTGACTTCAGTCTTGCACTCTTTCTTCTTCTTCAGGAGATCAAGACAAAGTAGTTCAGACGACATCTTTGACTGGACCAACTTCTTGTTGGAGACAATATACACATTTTCAGGCCATACGGGGACATTCTTCAGGCATGGTCCTGTGAAGCGTACTTTCACCAACAGAAGTTGATCCGTTAAAAAATATCATCTCAACTACTTTTTTTTCTCCCTCACATTTGGGACCAACACAGCAACCACCTTCTTTCTTCCTCAAAAACAAACACCCTAGTTGCTGGTAGTTATGTAACTATGACTGAATCCTGACAAGACAGAGGTGATTTTAGTGGGTAAGTCGATGGAGATGGCGACCGCCTCGGTTGAGGTGGTGTACCCTCCACTGACTTCCCAGGTGCGGAACCTGGGGGTGCTCCTCGATGCGCACCTCCGCCTGGATCTCCAGGTGGAGGCTGTGGCAAGGAGTGCCTTCTGCCGGTTACATTCGGCCACTGGTTTCGGTTCTGGATCTGGCCACAATCATCCATGTTTTTCTCACCTCTCGGTTAGACTACTGTAACGCGCTCTACGTGGGGCTACCTCTGGTGACGACTTGGAAGCTACAGCTGGTGCAGAATGCGACGGCCCAGCTCCTGCTGGGGTTGGGCCGCCGGGAGCACATTATACCGGTGCTCAAGTCTCTGCACTGGCTGCCAATAGTCTTCAGGGCCCGATTCAAAGTATTGGTTTTGACCTATAAAGCCTTATATGGTCTGGGCCCTACCTATTTGCGAGACTGCCTCACTCCCCGGGTTTTGGACCAGCCCCTGTGGTCATCTGGGGGCGCCCTGTTGGAGGTTTCCCGGGGGGTCACGCAGGACAAGGCGTTCTTGGTGGCCATGCCTTTGGAACTCCCTCCCGGTGGGGGCCTATCTGGCCCCAGACCTCCCGGGTTTCCGCAGGAATTGTAAGACCTGACTGTTCCATCAGGGGGAAGGGTGAGGGTGGGGGGGTGTTGTGGGTTTTGTTTTCCCCATTTTATTGTTAAATGTTATTTAATGCTTTTATATATTTTATTGTATTTTTTGGATTGATTTTGTTAGCCGCCCCGGACTGCCTGGCAGGAGGGGTGGGGTATAATTTGTTTAAATAAAATAAATAAATAAATATATGGAGGACCTTCAGACCCACAGGCATTCTGACAACTGTTCCATGACATTATTACATGAAACAGAAGCCCTCATTGGCCCCTATATGCCTTGGATTTACCCACCCATGTGAAGGGCAGCTGCCAGATGTTTGGGCTGGGGCAGCTCCACACAGCGTTATATGACGGAGCATGGCTTGTGGGATAACCCAGCTCGAACCATGTCAACATGCTGCCTCGGGCCACCTCCCACCTGATGGGAAGGACATAGGGCAGGCCACATTCTCCACCATACAGTTGTGGTTGCAGCCTTCAGCAGTTGCAGGAGTTTATTGTCAATCATAGCATCCATCACAGCACATTCTTTGCTCCTCATGATATATGTGTAGCTGTTTGTTCAAGGTCCAGCCATTTGAAGCTTGCTGTTGAATAAATTACCAAAGAGCAACAGATATTGGATGTTACGCACCTGCTCAAGACAGCTGGGATGGGCATAGTGGAGGCTAGGCCATTGTTTTATGGTTGCTAGATATAGGGTGATTTCAGACGTTACGCGGTCCCAATTCACCACAGTGCATTCCCGGTGGGGGTGAACCGAACAACCACTCTCCATGGTCAAAAAAAGCCCCGAACAGACGTGATGGGACCGGGACCACGGCAGGGAATCAGACCGGCAGATCACGGGCTGGGGCAGCACAACAGCCGTGACGCCAATTCCCGGCTGTGGTTAAAACACCCAGAAGGCGCTGGGGCAGCCCGTCCTGGCTGCTGCTGCTGCTGCTGCTGTCCCTCAACTGCCTCCAGGTGCAGCACGACCGCCTCCTCCCCTACCCACGCCTCTACCGCCACCTCCTCCACCTCCTCCTCCCTTGCTTTCTCGCCCTCCGCTCGCCTCTCCCTTTCACCTCACTCCATCCCGCCCCGTCCCCCTGCTGTTGTGTGCCCTTTAAATCTCCCTCCTCTGCCTGTGTTGTTGCTTGTTGCCTGGCAGTGACGCTGCATGCTTTGTCCCCAGCTGGGAATCATTTCCTTTGATTCCGGCTGGTGGTTGCCAGCCAGATGTTACTTTTTGTTGGTTCCCATCGGGAATCTCTTTGACCACGCTTTCGGAGATGGTCCGGCGGGGAGTTTCAGAAGCGTGGTTGATTTTGACCCCATGTGGGTATTGACTGTGGTGACAGGGCCGGCCCCAGGGTTTGTGAGGCCATGCGCGAAGTCTTGGTGCGGGGGCCTAATTTGCATAATTAGGCACCACCTAATTATGCAAATGTATACATTTACATAAAACTTAATCCCTCTGGACAGGAAGGATTCCCATTCTCCACCTCTCCGAGCAACCATAGAGAAGCATGGCCTCCTAATGCTTCCCTCCTCCCCAGCCGAGTGTCTACCGCCACTCCCCAGGAGTGGTTCCACTGCAGGGGCAGCCAAGTGGGCAGTGACACAGGCACAGAGAGACTGACTGCATCCACTGCCTTACTGGAGGAGGGGCCAGGGGGTGAGCTTAGCCAGTCTGGCCTC
>QEPC01011255.1:7283818-7293905 GCA_003113815.1 Sphenodon punctatus | reverse complement strand
GGAACAGTGAGACAAGGGGTGTAACATTCATGAAGATGCGAGGTCCCAGGTGCACGTGCTTGGCTTGGTTACAATGAGAATGATGGCTGGCTGGTCCATGTGGTGAGGATATGGTACACAGACCTCTGGCAACAGAGTGTACTGAATGGACGGTATCAGCAGGAGTTAGGGGAGGGGAGCGAGGAGTCAGGGAGGGCAGAGCAGAAAAGGTAGGTCTTGAGGAGGGATCTGAAGGTATGAAGGGAGGGGGTGAGGCAGATGTGGGCAGGGAGGGAGTTCCAGGCATGGGGGGCAGCTTGGGAGAAGGGACAAAGGCGGTTAGGGAAGATGGGGAGGCGTAGGAGGGTGAGAGAGGCGACAGGGAGGATCAGAGTTCATGAACTGGAGTACGGAGGGATATTAGTGCAGAGAGGTAGGGGGGAGCAAGGTTGTGAAGAGCTTTATAGGTGAAGACTAGGAGCTTGTGCAGGATTTGTTCAGGAAGTGGGAGTCAGTGGAGAGAGGAGAGGAGGGGCTGCATGTGGTCGAAGCGATGGGTGAGGTGGATGACCCTGGCAGCAGAGTTTTAGAGGGAGATAAGGGAAGAAAGGTGAGAGTCGGGGAGGCCAGTGAGAAGGAGGTTACAGTAATCGAGGCAAGAGATGACCAGGGCGTGAACAAGGGTTTTGGCAGAGGAGACAGAGAGAAAAAGGTGAATCTTAGCAATGTTATGGAGGGAGAAGCGACAGGATTTGGCAACAAAGTCAATGTAGGGTTTAAAAGAAAGGGGTGAGTCAAAGATGAAGCTTAAGCTATGTGCTTGGGAGACGGAAAGGATGGTGAATCCACTGATAAGGATCAACAGGGAAGAGGGAAAGGAAGGATGAGGGGGAATGATAAGAAGTTCAGTTTTAGCCATGTTGAGTTTGAGTTGACGTTGAGACATCCAGGTAGAGATATCAGAGAGACAGCTGGTGAGGCAAGCTTGAACAGATGGAGAGAGAGAGAGCTGAGTGTCATCAGCGTAGAGGTGATACTGGAAGCCAGGGGAGGCAATGAGTTTGCCTAGGGACACGGTGTAGTTGGGAGAAGAGGAGAGGGCCAAGGACAGAGCCTTGGGGAACACCAACCAAGAGGGGAAGAGAGGAGGAGGTGAAGCTGGAAAGAGATGCATCGAAGGAGAGGTCACAGAGGTAGAAGGAGAACCAGTCAAGGATGGAGACACGGAAGCCAAGGGAGTGAAGTGAGTACAGCAAGAGTGAGTGGTCAACCGTATCGAAGGCAGCAGAGAGGTCAAGGAGGACAAGAATGGAGTAGAGGCGATTAGATTTAGCCACAAAAAGATCATTGGCGATTTTAGCGAGAGCAGTTTCAGTAGAGTGAAGGGGGCAGAAGCCAGATTGGAGGGGATCAAGGAAGGAATTGGTGAAGAGGAAGTCAAGGCAGTGGGAGTAGACAATACGCTCAAGAAGCTTGGAAGCAACAGGAAGTAATGAGACAGGAGGGGTCAAGAGTGGACTTTTTTAGGATGGTGAGACAGTGGCATGCTTGAAGGTGGAGGGGAAGGAGCCAGTAGAGAGGGAGAGGTTGATGATGTGCAGGAGGGAAGGGGTGACAGTGGAAGCAATGGAGGTCAGAAGGTGGGAGGGGAAGGGGTCAAGTGGAAGGGTTGGAGTTGGAGAGCAGGAAGGAGATTTCCTCAAGGGAGGCGGATGGGGAGGAGGGAGAGGGGAGGGAGTAGGAAGAGGAGAGGAGTGGGAAGCGATGTCGAGGCAGATCTTGTCTATCTTGGAGGTGAAGAAGGAAGCAAGATCCTGAGTAGAAAGGGAAGAGGGAGGAGAAGGACAGGGAGGCTTGAGAAGGGAGTCAAAGGTGGAGAACAGGTGGCGAGGGTCCCGAGAACAGGACTCAGTGCGGGAAGCATAGTAATGCTGTCCAGCAAGGGAGATAGCAGAAGTAAGGGAGGAGAGACAAATCTGAAGTGAAGGAAGTCTGCATGAGAGTGGGATTTGCACCAGAGGCATTCAGCAGCGCGACTGCAGGAATGGAGGTGACTGATACTGGTCCGTTGGGCGCACCGATTAGACACTTTGTGTGCTCGGCTGGGGGAATTGCGGTCAGAATTCCATGTCGGAGAGGCTGTGGATGCTCCCCCCGCTGTCAAGGCTGAGGTGAGTATGATTTTGAATCCCTCCCGAGTGACGTTAATCCAGTCACGTACTTCTTCCCCCGTTAGGACCCCCACGTGCCCCTTGACCATGGGATCCCACTATAAAGAGTCAGGGGCTAAGGGAAATCCTGGGGGGCAGCCTATATCAGGGATTATAACAGTAAGAGAAGGAAGTGAACAGGAAGAGGTGAGAGGCCAACATCAAGGCCGATCTTCATCCCAATCTCCCCTTTCCGGGAGCATCCTACTAACCCCGCCCATGCAGATCTCGCGGATTTTCCAAAGTAGCTTGCAGGGGGAATCTCATAATTGCAATCTTGAGATAAACCCCGATTCAATGATAATAAATACTTCCAAAGCTGTTTCTGTTGTGGAGCGGCATGAAGGTGGGCGATCCCTCCCAGCCCCACTTATTAACCCATCAGGGAGAGTGCTCAGACAGCGCCCTAAGCACCCTCCTACATCTTTAAAGCAATTACTAAAAGGGCCTCAGCCTATTCCATTTACCCTGCTTTCGTTGAATATTGCAGGATGGAAGAACCTACAGCACGTTCCTGCACGTTTATAAATTCCATTTCTGCCCATGATATCATACTGTTGCAGGAAACATGGTTGTTAGAGCCCCCCATTCAGCAGACCTGGAGGGGTTTCGAGGTTTTCTGGCTGGGAGCTAACCCTTCCAAGGCCCAAGGCCGCCCTAGTGGCGGAGTGGCGCTTTTGATAGCATCTAGGTTGGATGCACAAATTTTATGTCTAAGCTCTATTAAAGCCTATTTTGGCCTTTGGCTATGTGTACTTCCTTCAGGCTTGGAGGTAATAGTTGGAAATGTCTATCTACCCCCTGATCAATCTGTTTATTATCAATCTGGTATGTGGGTTTCTATTATTTAGCAGGTTCAGGCCGCTATGGCTCAATGGCCCTTAGCAATACTTATTCTAGGTGGAGACTTCAATTCCCGGATTGGGAATTCGATAAATTTGGAGGCTGAGCCTTCATTGGAGGAATCGGCTGACCCACTGCCTTTAACCAAGTGTCACTCTAGAGACCAGGTGGTAAGTTCAAGGAAAGGTTATTTTGACCAATTGCTGACCGAGTTGGACTTGATTGTGATTAATGGTAGGGTGGAGGGGGATTGGGTAGGAAATTTTACTTACCATGCCCCACAAGGTTCCAGTGTACTGGATCTCTTTTTGATATCCCCCCCCTTTTTCCCCTTGATAGACAAACTAGAGGTGGTTCCGTTGTTCATAACATACCACCTACCTGTCTCCCTAACTATTTTTGATCCGACAGCGGGGAAAGGGAATAAACCTCACGCGTTAACATTAGGCCGAGAGGTGGAAGGGCCTTTGGTGGTTCCAGCAAAATGGTCTGAGGAACTGGCCGAAAGGGTACATGTGTTCAGTAAGTCCCCCCAAAGCATAGAAGCGTGTAGATCAATTATGGCTGGGGGTGGAAAAACAATAACCGGTTACAGGGAGTTAATCACTTTATTGACTCCGCTTATTACCAAAGAAGGGAGAGCGGCCCCCTCAGCCAGGCTGTTAGGTGAACAGTTCACTACGTGGTTTGACAAGGATTGTCATAAAGAAAGGGCAGCCCTAAGGAAAGTGTCCAGGAAGTTTAGATGCAACCCTAATCTGATCCTGAGGTTGGAGATAGTAGAGCGCCGGAAAAATTATCGAACCCTCCTAATCTCCAAACGGAAGGCGTATTCAGAAGCCCAATGATCAAAAATATTGGTTGCTGCTAAGGCACGGGACTCTCGCAAATTTTGGGTGTTAATCCGGACCGGATTACGGAACAGTCCCCCTGTTGGGGAAATACCAATTCAACCTGAGATATGGCAGAACTTCTATGAGGCTCTTTTTGCCTCTGCCAAGGAGATACCAGTAGACCCATATATCTCTACAGCAGATGGGTTCCAGCACTGGCCTCCTGTGATGCTGGAGGAAATTGTGGAACTAATAAGCCAACTAAAATCAGGAAAAGCGCCAGGTTCGGACCATATCCCACCAGAACTTCTGAGACATAACCCAGATTGGTGGGCAAGAATATTGGCTCCACTATTTACTTATCTAAATGAATCCGGAAAATTTCCACCGTCTTGGAAAATTAGTACAATTATTCCCATTTTAAAAAAGGGTGACCCCAAATTGCCAGAAAACTATAAACCCATAAGCCTACTTAGTATAATATCCAAAGTATACACCAGATTTTTGCTGAATAAATTACAAGCATGGTTAGAGTCAGTGGACATAATACAGCCAGAACAAGCAGGTTTCCGGAAAGGGTACGCAGCACCGGATCATATATTTGTGCTAGCAAAATATATGGAGGCCCACAAGAAATTTTATGTGTGCTTTATAGATCTGGCAAAGGCCTTTGACCTGGTGTGTAGGGAGCGTGATGGGAATTGACCCCAGACTCTTATTCTTAATGATCCAGCTCCATACAGACAATAGTTTGAGGGTGCGGTATAACTTTAGAGGTGCAATGACAGATGCGGTACCGGGGTAAGACAGGGGTGTTTACTAGCCCCTGCCCTGTTTAATTTATATCTTAATAATGTGGTACACGAGATGGCCCAGAGAGATGTGCACCCTCCTAAAATTGGGAACCGTTTAGTCCCAATCTTACTGTATGCAGACGATACGGTCTTAATGTCTCAGACCTTGGTTGGCCTTAAAAGATTGATGCAAATGTTTGGAGACTTCTGTCAGCGTGAATTACTCTGTATCAATTATGATAAAACAAAGGTCATGGTGATGAGTGCCAATGTGGTCAAGAAAACCCATCAATGGTCCATCGGGAAAAACCCCATTGAACAAGTAAGATGGTATAAATATTTAGGGGTAATTGTCTCCCAGCGGACAGGTTGGAAGGCACATTATGAGGCAATAATTAAAACAGCCCAGAAATCAGTAGGGGCTATTATTAAATTCTATTTTTGGCTATGGGGGTAAACAGGTCCTTCCAGCTTTACGCCTATTCGAGGCAAAAGTGGTTAATCAACTTCTTTATGCCTTTCCTGTATGGGGGCTGGCTTTCTTGGACCAACTTGAGAGAATCCAGAACGGCTTTCTTCGAGCCATTGTGGGTGCCCCTAAGGGACTTCCTCAGGTCTTGTTGAGGGCAGAGGCGAGATGCCTTCCGCTTCGGGCTTTGGGCCTTCAGGTTATTATCTCATACTGGTCAAAAATAGCTCTGTTCCCAGTGGTAAAGAACTCCCTTTTAGCCTTGACTGTTAATGCAGGATTAGGGATGGCCTGGAGAAATGAGGTATTGAGAGAGGTCCACAAGCTGGGGTTTTCATCGGAGTACCTAGAACCACTAGGTCCAGTGACCACCAAAAAATTAATTAAACGGAGGATTGAGGATCAGATGGGGCAAGGGGAGAAAGTATTGATCGATGAGCAAAAGGTGGCCCAGGCTTATGTGCCATACAAGGCTGAGGGGGGGTCTGACTATAATATTTACTTACCTGGGAAGACCCACAGAAATGGGTTGTCTTCTTTAAGCTAAGAGTAAATTCCTTCCCCTCAGCTTTGCTGGAGGGTCGGTTTAAGGGAATTCCAAAGGCTCAGAGGATTTGCTCGTTGTGTCAGTCAGGAGAGGTGGATACTGTGGACCACCTCTTATTAAGATGCTCTACCCTGGTTGGACCAAGAATTCGTTATTTGGGAGCCTTTCTGGATAACAGCGTTGTAGATGAACATACTATACGACTTCTTCTCAACCCTTTGGACTCGGAACTGACCAGGGCAGTGGCTAGCTTTGCACTGGCCATACTACGGTTACGAGTGCAATTGATCTGTAACCGCCAACCGATGCTTGGACAATCAGTCTGCCAAGGGTGAAAGACAGTCTTATGCCATACTCTCTGTGCGGACTCGATCAATGATCACCCAAACAAGCAATATAAAGTGGGCAAAGTGGATATCCAGATGAGGCAGTCTAGGCTGAACTAAATCCAGATTAGATAGGTTATGAGAGTTCATAACAAATATAACTTCTAAATTTAGTTAAAAGTATGGTGGTGGATAGACAGCCGCCTGCTGGTGGGCTGCTATGATTTTATTTATATGTAAATGTTATTGTACTTTTAGTTTGTATTTTGTTAAAGCCTACGGCTAACAATAAAATGTTTCATTCGATACTGGGGGTGAGTCAAGGACAGGGGTTGTGGGAGCAGGCGGGGTGGGAGGAGAGTGGGCAAGGGAGTCAAGGGTGGAGGAGAGAGAGGCATTGAAAGCAGAGACGGTAGAGTCAGGGGAAGAGGAGGAGAAGAATGAGAGGAGGCAAAGTCTAGTGGGTTAATGGCCTGCAGGTCATGTTAAATTATTCCTAGATAATGTCCGTCTGAACGACTATCAAGGATTAGTCAACTAATCCTAGATTACAGCCACAGAGTCCTATGTAAAGACCTGAGATCCTCTCTAGGCATGACTGTGGGGTGATCATATTACCACCATCATCCTTCAACAATGCATTGCAGAGCACCAAGTTTAAATACCTGCAGAACGAAAGGATTAGTTACCAGTTTCTTGAACTCAAAAATCAGAAAAATGAAGAAAATCTGATTTTCTTCAATCTCAGAAATCAGTGCACTGAGCACAGCAGCAAAGCACCACAGGATTGAAAGTCATCCAGGAGACTAAATCTTGATTAACAACAAAGATCTGTTCAGATGGACTATCAAGGATTAAAGTTACCTAGCATTAAAAGGTCCATCTGAACAGACAGAAGTTTGTAAATACTAGATAATTCATGCCATTCTGTCCCCCCTCTTGTTTAACATCTATATGCAGCCGTTAGGGGAGATCGTGAGGGGGCTTCAGGGCATGCAGTGTCATCAGTATGCTGATGACACTCAGCTCTACCTCTCCTTTTCCATCGATCCAGGGCATGCAGT
Source organism: Sphenodon punctatus (assembly GCA_003113815.1). Classification (NCBI taxonomy): domain Eukaryota; kingdom Metazoa; phylum Chordata; class Lepidosauria; order Sphenodontia; family Sphenodontidae; genus Sphenodon; species Sphenodon punctatus. The sequence goes on along the minus strand of QEPC01011255.1, from coordinate 7,286,840 downwards.
CCCCTTATTTTCCCAGTGCCTGTCAGCTGTGGGGGCTTGGATGAGGTCGAGCCATCTGCAATTGAATCCTGACAAGATGAAGGTGATGTTGGTGGGTGAGGACTTGGGGGACCTGGGGGTGGTTGAATCTCCTCTTGTTGGGAGGGGGGTTCGCCCTCCCAGGGTCTCTCAAGTGCGGAGTCTGGGTGTGCTCCTCGATTCGCGGCTCAGCCTGAAATCTCAGATTGTGGCCGTGGCGGGGAGTGCGTTTCGGCAGTTACATCTTGTCCGGCAGCTTCGGTCATATCTCTCAGACTCCAACCTCCTCACTGTCATCCATGCCTTTGTCACCTCGAGGCTGGATTACTGCAACGCACTCTACGTGGGGCTGCCCGAGAAGCTGGTCTGGAGGCTGCAGCCAGTGCAGAATGCTGCAGCCCATCTCCTTACGGGGGCGGGTCACAGGGAGCCCATGACACCAGTGCTCCCACTGGCTGCCTATAAAGCACACGACCAGGTTCAAGGTGCTGGTTTTAACCTTTAAAGCCCTTCACAGCCTGGGCCCTGCTTATCTGCAGGACCGCCTCACTCCCCATGTGCCCGTGCGACCCTTGAGATCGTCCATGGGAGCCTTTTTGGAGGTTCCCCGGATGAGGCGGGTGCCCACCGATGTTAGATCTTTTTCAGTGGCTGCCCCTGTGCTCTGGAATTTGCTCCCGGGGGAGGCTCGGTTGGCTCCCACTCTCCTGCTGTTTTGGCGTGTATGTAAGACCTGACTGTTCCGTCAGGCTTTTGGCGAGGGGTGGGGGTGGGGGGTTTCCCCACATTGTATTGTATTTTAAATTGTTTAAATTGTGTTTTTTTTTAATTGTTATTGAATGTTGTTCACAGCTCCGGGCTGCCCTGTGGGCAGGATGGGTGGGATATAAATTTTAAATAAATAAATAAATAAAAATAATAAGATCAAGGATTAGTTTGTCCATCTGAAAACACTCTGAGTGTCCCCTCTCTGTCCCCAAATACTAATCATTGGACTAAGACCACGCCTGTAGCTGGGATACACTGCTGGCATGAGAGGAGGAAGAAGACTGTATGATAAGAGGGAGCAATTTCTTCAAACTAAAAAATGGAATGAAAAAACCTGGAACACGTCTTATTTTTACAGTGGTGAAGGGAACTTATGGGGAGGGGTAGCCCTCTCCATTATTTCTTTTAGCTACAAATCTGGCAAAGTTAGAGGAGCAGTCCAGAGGTGTTTCGAGAGGTGTGGATCCTGTGCATGGATGTGAATCAACAATCACCCTGCCCCCAAGAAGATGTACAGAGAGCATTGGGAGGGTGGAATCTCTTCTTGGGGGCAGGGGCGGACCCACAGCCGTGGGACACTGAGCAACAGAATACATAAAAAAAGATAAAAGTTAAGATGTCTTAAGTTAAACACTTCCTAGAGTTTTAAAAAATTGTTGGTGCTACTGTAGTTTAGATGTGGTTAGTTATTAAGAGTAGGTGGTTTTTATATTGTAAGCCCACCCCTGCCCCCAAGAAGAGGTACAGAGGGCATTGGGAGGGTGGAACCTCTTCTTGGGGCAGGGGCAGACCCATGGACATGGGACACCCTAAAGTCTTAGGGCACCCCCAACAACTCGCGTGGACTCCAGAACCCCAGCCATAGGGGCCTCTACAGCAACTGGGCCCTCCACCACTGTGCCTCCAGATGCAGTGTTTGACTTTAGGATTTACTGGGGTTCTATAGATCCAATGAAGCCTCAAGTTACAATGTGTCTGGAGGCCTCCAGAAGACCAGCTGTGGGATCTGAACAGCAAATGGTCTCAACAGCGATATCCCCCCCAACCCTGTGTCTCTAGACACAGTGGGACCTTGCACTCCAGTGGGTTTCCTTAGGCCAACAAGTGCGAAGGTTTCACTCTATCTGAGGCCTCCAAAATACCAGTGGTGGGACCTCCACAGTGACAGAGCTCCACAGCAACATAATACAATTTTCCACCCACTACTGTGCCTCCAGACGCATTGCGACCTCAGTCTACAGTGGTTTCTGTGGATGCCGACTGCCTTCAAGACACATTAGAACTTCAGATTTCAGTGGGGGGTTCTTGATGCCCAATGGAGACTTAAGTCCTATTTTGTCTGGGGACTGCGAGCCTATCCTAGAAAACTACAGGCAGCCAATGAGAGCATGAAAATGAAGAGGGTCCCGGGTAATGGTAAGTGATGGCATGGGGATTGGGAGGGTCTTGGACCTCTTCTTTGGGGGAGAGGCCCACAAAGAAGCAAAATTAAAAATGTCATTCAAAATGCAAACATCTAAAGTAATTTGCTTCTTTTTTCTATCCAGTTTGTCTGAGATCTGGGCTGGCATGATTCCACACCTCACCTTGCTTTCCTTGTGAACAGAGGAGAAAGTAGGTAGGAGCACAGCAGAAGAGAAGGCTGCAGACAACAAGGAAACCCTTTTCCCCTGTCTCCCACTGAACCCATCTCTTCCCTTTCCTCTTCTCGTGCTCCAAAACCCAAACCAACCAAACCCTTTCCCTCCTCCTTCTCCTCTGTCCTGTCCTTCTCTTCCCTTTCATTCTCTTCTGATTCAGCTTGTCGCAGAACAGGGAGCTAACTCAGTCCTCCCAGTTATCCAAGCCAGAAGGAAGGCTTGTCCCAAAGCCTACACCTTCAGAAGACTACAGGTGGCCAAGCATGCCATGAAAACCGAGGATTCGAGGGTTCAGGATAAAGGTAGATGATGGCAACGTGATCTATTTTTTAAACCTACTATGGTTAATTTGGACCTGGTGGGAAAGAGAGTGGACGGGACCCCAGTAAGAGGGTTCTCTATCCCCCAGAGGCAGTGCTTCATACAGCAGCATTCCCAGCATTAACTAATTAATAGAGGTGGGACCCCGGGCCCATTACCGGCTACCGGATTTACCGGTTACCGGTTCTGTAAAAACCGGATTCCCGGATTAAATCCGGTATACCGGTACCGGATTTATTTCATTGAGTTCAATGGGGCGCTGTGTCCCCATTGAA
>QEPC01011255.1:7271295-7281498 GCA_003113815.1 Sphenodon punctatus | reverse complement strand
GAAGGAGAGGAAGGATGAGGGGGGAAGATAAGGAGTTCAGTTTTAGCCATGTTGAGTTTGAGTTGACGTTGAGACATCCAGGTAAAGATGTCAGAGAGACAGTTGATGAGATGAGTTATTATATGAACGCCAGGAAATACAATACAATATTTATTAAACAGCGTGACCAAAGGTCATTGCTCACATACAAACATAAGAACAAGTGTTACAAAACTGAGTAATGGAAACAAAGTGATTTAGATGCTGTCTTAAAATTGTTTGTTCTTTTGGATCAGTTCAGTGAGGACTCAGACGGGATGGTGTCAAGAAAGCTATTTTATTAAATACAAGCATAAAAGGTAAAAGAAGCATCTCACATCCCTTTCTGCAGACCGGGGAACCCCAACAACGCCTGCGAGATGATCCCCGTGTGGGCTCCAGGTTCTGCCGCGCCCCTCAGCACCTCTGCGAAGTGGCCAGCAGTGAATTTCCAATGTGGGTTTCCAATTTCTCTGTCTTTATAGTATCCTAGCTTCACAAACCCACTATGCAAACACTGTGCATGTGCTAACTATTGCAGATGTGGCTCCCCCTGGCCTGAGTCATTCAATTCCCAATTAAGAAACCTTTCTCTTGGTATCAGGCTCAGTTACTGATAAAAAAGCTTCTCATAACATTACAGTTCTAGCCGGCCTTGATATTCTGCACAACAAGTATTATGGCTGGGATGGAAAACAACATTAATTGCCAAAAAGGCATGCGTACAGCTCATGACAAACAAGATGGATTCAAAAGCAAGAGCAGGCTGAATAAGATATATAAGTGTCCACTAACTGGCTCCACCAGTGTACAATGGGTCTTCTGCAATCTTTCACTACAGATGCTATCTTCTGTTGAACTAACTTCAGATGATATTTTTTACTAGGCCAAATTCTGAAGTTTATCTGAAAATAATGAAAGATCTCATCTAAACTACTCTGTCTCCATTGTTGCATGTTAGTCTAACACAGCAGTCACGCTCTCTCTAGACTGTAAGTGTCCTTGCATTTGTGACCACTACGGCAACCACACTAGATTGTAAATTCCAGCTCATCTCAAGTTGAGTAGTTCTATGCTCCTACCTGTATATTTGTTAAGCACCATGTCTGTTTAGACTGATCCCAATCTTCTATTTCTAATTGAATTCTTTCCAAGCATGCACACTATAAGGCTTGTATTCTCTCTTTCAGTTTGTATCCCACCCTTTCCCTTAGGCCCAGGGTGGCTCACATTTCAACTTATTAACTTTAAGAATTAACATTTAACTATTAGTATTAAACTAATGAACAACTAGTAATCCTCACAACAACCTTGTGAGGTAGGTTTAGCTAAAAGATCTGTGACAGGCCCAAGGTCACCCAGTGGGTTCATGGGCTAAGGTGAGTCTTGAACTGGGGGCCTCCCCTAGTCCCAGTACTGCACTCTCAACCAGTACACCACACTGGCTCTGTTCTTTAAAGCTACAAGATACTTTGTGATGTTTTCTAAAGGTATTTTGAAAAACAAAATTGCATTACCCTTATAACTTAGTTATAACCCTAACTAAGCTAAGTACATGTACTTACAACCTCACACCTTTATGAATGTATCCTTGTCTCTCCCTCCATTGCCACTAGTCTCCCCTCCATCTCTCTTAGATTGTAAGCCCCCCAGGGCAGAGATCCCATCTACTTTCAACAGTTTTAAAGCACCAGGTACATTGCTGGTACTATCAAATACTTAAATAATAAATAAAATAATAATAACAATAATTTAATTACTGCATATAACTGGAAGATCATTTTTAGCACAGGGGGAATTGGTGGGGAGGGGATCTCCCTTGCCATGTGGGTGGAGCATCTGGGAGGAGGGGGGTCCAGCTGGGGGGGGGTCCAGCCATTGGGGTCATGATGGGTCGGGGGAGATACAGTCCTTATGGGGTGTGTGTAAAATCTGTGAGATGGGCCAGGTGTTTGTTGCCTGTCCCTCTCACTTCCCCCCAAGCAGGTGACAAAGTGGGTCATGATTAGATGACCCCGGTCTGAATCAGATGCTGTTGAATGCAAGGTCGGTGGTTAATAAATCCATTACAGTCCAGGGATTAATCCTGGACCATGACGCCAACCTCATGTGCATTATGGAGACCTGGCTGGACAATGAGTCGGGGCCTATTTTGGCTGACCTCTTGCTGTCCAAGTACTCTGTGCAGCATCAGTCTCAGTCGGAGGGACGGGCAGGGGGTGCAGGCAGTGTAGCCATTATTTTTAAAAATTAGTGGTCTGTCAGGAGGTATCCGGTGCAGTCCATATCAGGGGGTAGAGGGCCTCCATCTTGAGTTTGATTTGGCAGGAGACAGATTGGGGGTGCTGCTAGCATACCATGCATCTACCTGTACGGCAACATCCCTACTTGCCCTGATGGAGCTGGTGTCTGATGTAGTGTTGCATTCCCTGAACACATGAGTCTTGGGGGACTTTAATATACATGCTGACACCAGTCTCGGTGGTACAGAGCATGAGTTCATGACTTCCATGGCAACCATGGGCCTGTTCCAAATTTTAATGGCCCAACACATGATGGGGGAGCATACTCTGGACCTGATTTTTTGCACTGGCCTTGAGGCAAGGGATTCGTTGATGGGGGAGGTGTCAGAAGAACCCTTGTCATGGACAGATCATTACCTCCTGCGAGCATGTCTCCTGGTGCATGTCTGCCCCTGGGGGGTTGGGGTGTAGAACTGCCGTGGATGGTTCTCCTCCGGAGACTAATGGAACCTGAGTGGTTCTGGAAACATCTTGGGGAGTTACCCTCTTGACGACCACCCACTCAATGACCTCGTGGCTTTATGGAATACCTGGCCATTGGAGGCCATCAACTGGATGGCTCTGAGGCGTCCACTCCCTCGGCGACGGCTCCTTAGGCCTCCATGGTTTACGGAGGACCTGAGGTTGCTGAAGCGGGAAGGGTGGCGGTTAGAGCGATGGTGTCACCACTCACGTGCTGAAGCTGACCGATTGCAACATAGAGCCAGTTTAAGTGCCTAAATAGCCTCTGCAAAATCTCATCCAGCGGAGCTTTTCCGAGTGGTGAGGGGGTTGGTCAGTCCTCCCTCCCTCCACCTGGAATCAGATGTATCTAGTGCCCACTGTGACATGTTTGGCGATTATTTTGCAGAGAAAAATTGCTCAGATTCACCACAACTTTGACGCCGCACTTATTGCAGTGGGTGAACCAGAAGTTGTGGAAGCCCCGACTTGACTGGTTTCATGGGATCAATTTCAGACCTTCATATAATAACAGATGCCATCCCATTTTACAAAACATAGAGCTAAAGATTATCTTTGACTGAAAAATGGAATCCACTGATGGGCTGATTCTATAAATCACAGTAAAGGTTAGACACCCTGCTTCCCGTATCCACTCATCCCATGAGACCTCCAGTATTCTACGCCTCTTTGCCTTTGGTATTAAAGTTATTTTAAAGCAAGAAAAAAGGAAGTGTGCATTTGGATGCAAACAACTGGAAATGTGACAGGACTTTAAAATAACTGCAATTTAGGGACAAGTTATTTAAACAGCACTGCAAATCTTTTAAACAATGTTACTTGCAGCGTGCAATGACAGACTAATTTTTTATACTGTTATCCAAAACATTATATAAGCTAGTTTGAAATATTGCTTTCTGTGATATATGGAATTATCCCTGTTATGCAAATAGAGACCTGAGACACAAGGATATTAAATTACTTGCTGAAGGCCATATAGAAATCTGTGTTTGATTCCAGAGTCCCACATTAATACTTTAGTTTAATAATAAGATAATCCTGCTTGACTGTAATAAAACAGATCAAGGCATAAGTCAGAAGAGAGTCTGAACCCTTAGGTGTTTTTTTTACAAAACTTAAATTTAATATTAAATCAAGGTCCTTTTAATGAAGAGATCAGCACCATCACTCTATTGGACTAACTTTGCCAGGCCTATATTTGATTTTTGTCTGAGCTGTGTAGGGCCAGCCACAGAGCAACTTGTGTCCAACATTTTTTCTACTTCCTGGGCATAGTGTCCCCATGGCAGTTTGAGCAGAAGGAACCCTTAGGATATGGGGCCATATGGGCAAGTGGTGGAGGCAAGATTGAGACAATTTTAACGGTAATGTGGGAAGGTTGGCTTTTTTGTATGGTCTTTACTTTGGCTAGCCACAGTAATAATTGAAGTCGTGCTTGGCACCTGAGAAGCAGGCAGACTTCCGGGACAAGCCCCTTGTAAATGTCGTGCTTTCAAGGCAGCACTGCAGTTTGAGCAGCAGGAACCCTTAAGTTACGGGACCATACGGGCAAGCAGTGGACGCAAGATTGAGGCAATTTTAATGGTAATGGGGGAAGGTTGTTTTTTAATATGGTCTTTACTTCAGCTGGCCACAGTAATAATTGGAGCCGCGCTCGGCACCTGAGGAGCAGGCGGACTTCTGGGACGAGCCCCTTGTAAACGCCGCACTCTCAAGGCAGTGCCGCCGGTGCACACAGTGGGCAGAGCGCCTAAGGGCTGTGTGCACAAGTGTGCTTCCTTGTGCGTGCGACATTAGGCGCTGGCCGGGCGTAGGGCTGGTCCAGTCCCTCAAGGTTGCTTGCCTCTATGGTTTTGGGGTCCTACTGTCCCCTTGTTTAATCTAGAGAAGAGGTAAGATCCATTAACTTTCTAGGGGCCAAGTCTTCTGCTGGCAAACCCTGTGAAGGGGTAGGACTTACCAACTTTTCAAGGGCCAAGTCTTCTGCTGGCAATCCCCGAGAAGGGGTAGGACTTGGCTATGTGATTGTTTCTTATTTTTTGCCCTCTGTTGGATGATCCTGGGGTGAGGTTGCGAAGACCTTTTGTTTTTTGTGTTTGCAATTTTTAACATATTTATTTTTATATGTTAATTTAGATCTTTGGTCATTTAATATGTCTAGGAAACGTAGGCATCAAGGAGCAGCTACTTCATCAGATCTGTCACAGTCAAAACAATTAAAATTAGATGTTTCTGTAGCCTCGAAGCATGAGGGATTAAGTGGAGGTGAAGGAACATCTGCTTTATCATCAACACTTTCCCCACCCCTCCTGGCGAGCTTCCCCTTTCTAATAGTGATAAATAGCCAGCATAAGCAACCTATGTGTTCGGTTAGTTCATTGGACCTGTTAAATCTAAGCAGGGATGAGCTCCTAAGTGGAAGTGGAGGTAGTCCCCACCTTTTTGATGGTATAGACTCGGTATCCATGGAACTTTTAGGGACCCAATGTTTTTTGATTGGGGACCCTATTAAAAAATTGATTGCCCAATTAGACAATATATCAATTTTGCTGCAATCCCAGAAGGCACAACTAGGGACAGTTACTGACTTTATTTCTGACTATAGAGCAGGCAAGTTGGGTGAAGAATCTCAGAGAATAGTTAAGGCCTCAATGACTGTGCAGCCTGTCAAGGTAACAGCTATGCAGCAGCCTTTGGGTAACAACAATGTTTTAAATTCAAGCTCTCAGGGAGCTCCCCGTAGGTCTTTTAGTAGAATAGTGGATCAACCTAGGTATAGTAACCTTGTACCCAATGAACAACTGAGGCTGAATGACAAAGCTGTTTCTTTTAAGATTTCTCCTCTGCCAAACTGTGCATTTCCACAGTGGAGATCTAAAACAGACATCTAGCGCCATTTAACCACTATTACAGGATGGCCAGTTCCTGTGAGGCAAATTAGTTCTTATCAAATTTTCCCCACTCCAGCCCATCTACAGCGGATAGTTATTTATTTTCGTTCAGCTAGGATAGCAACAAATTTTTTGTCTCCCAGTGAGTTCTTTCCTTCTTGGGGTGTGCAGTTGGGAGAGGTTTTCATAAATTCTTGTTGACAACCTTTGTTGCCCACACAGGCTAATAGCCAGAGTTTATCCCCTTCCCCTAGAGAGGATTCTGGTCGAAGTAGAGCAACTAGGAGCTGCTCAAGGATTAGGAGTGCTGTGCCAATAAATGATAGGTTGCTTAATTTGGCTATGGATTCTGACTCCCTCATAGTTGCACAACCCAGGGAAGTGAACATGCTAGATGTGGCTGTTCCTCCGCTGCCCGTCTCTCCTTTATCCCCGACTAAAGGGGTTAGGCTGTCTGATGAACATGTTAACCATGTGTTAGGTGGGGTAGGGGATTGGGGGAAAGGTCCCACGGATACCTCCAAGCTTCTCTCACCACACTCCGACGCTCTCGCCAGCCGCTGAACTCCACTCGAGTATTCTGGGAAAAACAACCCCTCAGGATATTGGGTGGCCTGGAATACTTCAGTAGAAGCAGGGCCCTTTCATCATCGGGGTGGAGGAACGCAACCTCGAGTGGAGCCCCTTCTTTCAAGCTCCCTTGTATACACCAATCACCCTGCTTGCACAGTGCTCCAGTCAGGGTAGGGGTTTGAGGAAGTGTGGTCGTAGTGTGGGGAAAACAGGGGAACAGGGACCAGGAAGTAGGGGATAGGGAGGAACCTTTACACGCTACACAGGGGGGAGGGGGCCCAGACCGAGATTCGGGCAGGGAAGTGCACCCACGCACCCGCTCACACCACCCACCCAACACCTCAGTCGCACTCACCTCGCTCTCTCACTCTCGCCTCGACCTCACACACTCTCTCGCAGTCACTCTCCTTTCTTTCCAAATCACTCCTTGCTCTGTCTCCTTCAAAAGTCGCACGGGGCCAGTCTCACAGCGCTGCTGTTCTCCGGCAGCGCTGTGTTCTCTCTGCCTCCATTATGTAGGGAGAGCCCCGCCCCCGCGTTCCCGGAGCCGCGCTGAGCGTCGCGGCGCTGAGGCCACGCCCCCTAGATCAGCTGTTGGCGTGGCTGTCAGCTCACCCCGACTCCTCCTCCTCCGCGGGGTTTCCCTGTCCTCGGGCTCTATGCCTCGCCTTTGTGTTGGGGCCCCCTGTGCTATGCTTTCTTGGCCCCCCAAGGGGGCTTGCCCTAGACTCTGTGGGCCTCTTTGTTTCCGGCCCTTCCCCCGCCGTGTCCAACCTCTGCCCCCTGGTCCCCACCGCCTTACACCATGAGGCTAATAAGGATTTTATGAATAATCCATTAGATAGCTCCTCTTGCAAGATGGATTTATTGGTTCTCCCTGTAGCTCAGGATTTAGCTGCCTCTATTGGGACCAAACCGTCAGCTGATACCTGTCCCCATAATTGCCATGATCCTGATCTTCTCTCCATTTGCTCCTAGAATACTTCTGGGTGGCACTCTCATGCGGGAAATAGGGATTTTGTTTCCCATTTGGCAAAATTTCATGTTAATCTTATTCAAGAAACCTGGGCCAATGATAAGTTAAAGCTGGAGCACTTTAAGTCCTTTTGTCTCCCCGCTATTTCGTTAAGCTCTAGGGGCCGCCCTAGTGGTGGACTGGGGTGTTTTATTTCTGACTGCTTGGATATAACTATAGTTCCAGTAATCAATTCTCCCCCTTGTGCATTAAGGGTAGTATTTAAGTATGGTGTTTATTTGATTGCTCTTTTAGCAGTATATATTTTAATAGTATATATTGTAATGCTGGCTATAATTTAAAGATAAGATCTGGTCCACTTTGGATAGTGTTATTACTGACTTGTTGATTAAGTATCCAATGGCCCTTTTTATTATGACAGGGGATTTTAATGCTAGGTTGGGCTTGGATGATGTAGCACTTACAACATATTGTGAATTCTCTGCTTTTGCTTTTTCGGAAAAGCTTAATCCTAGGGCCTCTAAGGATAGGACTATTAATGCCTCGGGCATAAAATTTGCAAAGTTGGTCGCAGGGTTAAACTTACATATTATAAATGGCTCAGGATTCAGGCTTGGATCAGGGGAATATATGTTTGTTGGACCGCAGGGATCCAGTGTCGTGGATTATGTGGTTGTTTCAACCAACGTTCTAAATTTTCCTAGCGATTTTGCTGTAGGCTCTTGCCAAGTGAGTGATCATCTCCCATTGGTCTTGCTGCATGAGGTCCCAAGGAGGGCTCAGATTCCCACTGTGGCGTCTCCTACTAATCTGGCTTATCTGGACCAACATAGCTCTGCCAAATGGAACCCTCGGATTGCTCAGTCCTTGGATCTTGATCTTAAAGATGTGATAATTGGGAAGAAGGAGAATCAGGTAGTTTTAGATGCTTACAACTCTCTCAGTCTCCACTTCCAACATCATATAGTTGTCTTGTTGCTGTCTAGCTCTAAGTCTGGTAAAGACAGGAACAAAAATCAAGCTTGGTTTGATTATGACTGTAGATTAGCCTGGGAGAAAGTTATCGTTGGAGTATCGTTCGGGATCTAGCCCTGTGCTGCCCAGTGATTACTTTTCACTCAGAAAGGAGTATAAGGAGCTGACCAAACTCAAAAAGCGTTCATATGTAGAGAAAAGGTGGTTGGTTTTACTGGAAGCCAGCAAATCTAAAGAGGCAAGGAAATTCTGGCAAATGATTAATGGTTCGTTAAGGAAAGAGTGGAGTGCTTGGTCCCTTCCGGTTCCTCCACACTCTTTGGAGGAATTTTTTAGCCCTACGCAAGTAGGAATTGAAGAGTCTGGCCAATCATCATGTGTAGCTGAGAATATAGAGAAGTTACCTGCCTGGCCTCCCGTGAATGAATCGGAGATAGTTATGCTTATTAATACTTTTACAAATACAAAGCCTATATGGATTGGTGGGTTCCGGTGCTAACAGCACTATTCTCTGTGATGAATAATTCAGGTCAAGTTCCAGCGGGATGGGGGAAAGCTGTAATCATCCCAATCTATAAAAAAGGATCATGCTCCAATCCATCAAATTACCAGCTAATTAGCCTTCTAAGTGTTATCAGCAAGATCTATGCCAAATTTCTCTTAAGTAGATTGTTTCTCTGGATGGACCAGAGATATAAGGTAGCAAATGGGAAACTATTTGTAGCCTTTTTGGACTTAAAAGCAGTCTTTGACTCTGTAAATAGGAAACTTTTGTGGGATAAATTAAACAGAATTTCAATAGACAAAAAGCTACTTTTTCTTATCCAGAAACTTTACATGGATTCTTCTCTGTCGGTTAAAATAGACAATGAGGGGCATATCACGGATAGTATTGATGTGATGTCAGGAGTCAGACAGGGTTGTGTACTAGCTCCATCATTATTTAATCTATTTATCAATGACGTAATCCCTGTGCTGGCTCATCCAAATTTCTTTCCCCCTAAATTGGCCTCCAGAGTGGTAGGTGGTCTCTTGCATGCAGACGATCTGGCATTGGTTTCTCAAACCCGTATAGGTCTAATTAGGCAGTTAAAGGCCTTTTCAGGCTATTGTGATAGTAACAAACTGGTAATAAACTATGATAAATGCAAAATTGTAGTACATTCTAATAGCTGTAAGACCTATAATTGGTCTATTGAGGCCCAGCATCTCCAACAGATAAAGTGTTTCAAGTACCTAGGAATCTATTTCCACACTTCAGGCAAATGGGATGATCATTATCAGAAGGCATTTTTGGCAGCGAAAGGGATTTCTCAAGCTATCCTGAGGTACTTTGCTGACCAGGGTGGGAAGAGGATAGACCTTGCGGTCAAGATTTTCAATAGCAAAGTTAAAGCTAGCTTTCTGTATGGGGTGGAACTTTGGGCTCCCCTTATTGGGAAAAACTTAAATGTATTGCAGTCACGCTTTCTCCAAAGCCTGCTTAGGGTCCCAAAGGGTACTCCAGTGGCAGCCGCGAGGTTGGAGTTTGGTTTGAGGAGTTGGACAATAGGGATGGTCGAACGCGGTTCGGCAGTTCGGAGTTCGGCCCGAACTCGGCCTGTTCGGACGACCAAACTCGAACCCAAACTCGAACATACCGAACAAACCGAACACCAAACAGTTCGGTCAGTTTGGATCGCGTTCGGATGAGTTCGGGTGGCAAAAAAAAGGTTCACTGGAAGGTCAAGCATGACAGGGAGGTGTCAGTCACTGAGGAGCAGACTTCCAGGCACCAGGGGTGGAGAGGCTTGCAAGAAACGAAACTAATTATCTGCCTCCACCCTTCCCAACACCTGAGCTAGTCATTGTTCCTGAACAGCAGGCGCTGAGTAGGATTTTTAGATTGCTTTAAGTTTCATTTCAGTTTTGTAATGAAATGAAACTTAAACTGAAACCTTGTGTTATGCACTGTACCGACTCATTGAGTATGTAATGTATGTATTTCACTACAGACTCCTCTTCT
>QEPC01011255.1:7256763-7271281 GCA_003113815.1 Sphenodon punctatus | reverse complement strand
TTAGTTTTAGTGTTTGTAGGAGTAGGTCTGTGTACTTATTAGATAATCCATTTAGTTCATAGCATTTAGAATAGTTAATAGCAGTTAGATTTAGTGTAGATAGATATATATAATATTAGATTAAATAAATAAATAAATAAAAAACCCATATAAAAACAAATAAAAAGCAAAAGAAAACCATATAAAACCCAATAAAAAACAACAAAAAAATATAAAAAACAAAAGAACACCCAAAATAACACTTCCCGAACGGCCGAACCAAACAGCCGAACGGCCTAACCGAACGGCCTGTTCGGACGACCGAACCGAACAGCTGAACCTGAACTTGGCGAACTAGCCGAACTGCTGAACCGAATGGACGAACCGAACGCAGCCGAACCAAACGCAAACGCAGACGAACCGAACGCAGACGAACCGAACGGCCAAACCCGAACCGCGATCTGTTCGCCCATCCCTATTGGACAAGTGCAGCTTGGGAAACTTCCCTAAAATTTTGGCTTAGGATATTTAAGTCTACCAACACGAGACTCGTTAAGTTTATGTTGGACGACTCATATCAAAACCAATGGGCAAGAGCTATTGAAAAATACTTGTCTAACCTAGGGTTTTTGCAAAACTATTTTGCTAGTAAAAACATTAATGCTGCTAGATCTGAGATCCTTGAAAGAATGGGAGATACTGACAGGCAGGAGGATCTAGCTACAGTCGAAAGTTCACCGCATATGTTTGGGTATAAATCCTGGGTAACAGAGCCAAGGAAAATGTCGAATCACTTCTCAGCATGTTTTATGTTTAGGGGAAAGCATTTATTTTTATGTACTTGCTTAAATGGTTTACCCTCCAAAGTTTTTGAGGTACGTATCGAGGGGGTTACTTATGGTAACCGTCTCTGCCCATACGATATGATTTATTTATTTATTTTATTTATTTATTTGCACTTCTTAGCCGCCCCTGCATGCCCATGGCATCTCGGGGCAGCTTACAACATAAAAGTGACGGTAGATAAAATAACAATAAGATAATAAAACACAAAAATTAAAAATTAAAACATCTAAAAATCCACCTAAGAACACCCTCCCTCCCCACCCCTGAAGGCCTGGGAGAACAGCCAGGTTTTGCAGGCCTGGCAGAAGGCCATCAAACTTGGGGCCAGACGGGCTTCCTCCGGGAGGGAGTTCCATAGTCGCGGCCTGGCCACTAACAAAGCCCTCTCCTTTGAGAGCATGGAATCCACACAACATATCCTGTTTAATTGCCACCTTTATGATTCCCTGCGTTTGGAATTGCCATCTGGAATTTTTGAGAAATTCCCTGGCAGAACTGATTTGTGTCTGTTGGAGGTAGCTCTGAGGGACACCTCCCCTGTAACAAGCTGTGATGAAATATTTGACATTAGCTTTTAATACGAGATCTCTTTTCCTCCAATTCAAGTTACCAATAAACTCCTGAGTCCAGGATTATGTCATAGTGGTTTTATTGGTTTGCTTTCCTAATGACTGCGATGTAAACTTTGCATCTGGGATTAGGTCACAATAAATGGACTAATAGTAACTGTTATTTTATGGCATCATGTTAATAAGCTCTTCTAAATTGTTGAACTGATATGAGTACTTTAAGATGTATTTGCTCCTTAATGTTTTTAAGGGTTTTTTATGTACCCATTTGTATGTTTGTCTTCTTTGTGTTTTTATGTTTGTATGTTGGCAATGGCCTACGGCCACGCGAAATAAACATTATTATTATTATAGTGTCCCCTGTTTTTAAAAGGCACGGTGTGGAGTCCCTACTCCCTCCCAGTAGGGTCTCCACGACCATCTCTAGGGGTGTTTTCAAATGAGCAAGTTGACTAGGGGGGAAGTGGGTCTGTGGTCTTAAGGTTTTAGCGCTCCTAGGCAATTCAGGCTGCTGCCCACTCTTCCCCCGGAGCACTGATGCGCATGTGGGCTACCACCTGAGGCAGGGAGGAAGACAATGGCTGTTTTTACACACACATTTCTCCTGTATGTTTGCTGTTACATCCTGAACTTTCTGTGTGTCTAAATCACTCACCCAGATCTTAAACAGCTCCAGGCAGCTGTGGTCACTTGGTTTCCATCATGGCAGCCCCTCACATGTACAGTTGTGGCTACTTTAGGCTGCCTCAGGGCAGTGTTTGTGTTAATAATGCATCCAGGAACTGCCTCAGGGCGGTGTGGGGGTGGAGAATACAGCCGGAACTTACTTGTGGACTTGTAAACCCAGAAGATTGGAAGACCAGCACTTTAAGGTGTGTGTAAAAATGCCCAATGGCAGCATCCAGCATAGAAGCAGAGTCTCTTCCTCCACACTCAGCACAACTGCAGAGTGCATTTGTGGAGGGGCTCTGAGATAGAACGGGGCTTCTCCAGGTGGGGATGGACAGTTAACTTGTGGGCGGCACAGGTGAGGCAGTGTGGTTGCTGCCAGTGCAGCAGGCATAGAGGGTGCCGTGACTGGGTGTGCATAGGCCTCCAAAATCTGGCATCACCACCCCAAAATCTGCAGCCCTAGGCAGGTACCTATGTTGCCTGTCCCTAAGTCCAGTCCTGGGCCATTGTGTGGCTCTGCCATAGAGCACCTACACATGTGGAGGGTGGGGGAACAGAGCAAAATAAACAGGCAGCTCCCAGCATGGCTACCATGGTCACATAGGGAGCTGCTATATATTTGGCTTGCTCCTCATGGCTCGCTCTCCATGAGTGGCTGAGAGTGGGTGCTTGGTGGCTTGCGGGAGCATGCATCCAGCTGTTCCACCTTCAGACAGGCGGTCAGCTTCGTGGCCATGCAGGGTAGCTCTCATGTGAAAACAAACACCCTAGGGACTCCACGGACAGTGCCCCTGAGGGAATGGAATGATGGGGGAGTGGGCGTTGCCACCCTGGGCCCCGCAAAATCTAAGGGCAACTCTGGAGCTGTGCATTCATCCAAACTCCTCCCATGTTGGTACAATGTGCAAATATTAACTTTTTAAAAGCTCTAGTCATGTTTATCAAGGCCCACACTACACAAACCAGGAGAAAAACTATTGCACAGTCCCCAAACAAAAGAGGCTCCAGAAATTGTAACAGAAAATAGGCACAAACCAAAGCATTGGAACCAAACTCCCTGTAAACCCGAGGAATTGTGATCCAGCCACTCTGAATCCTACACCACAGGCCCATAGCTACAAGATCATGAAAGTTAACCATGGCTGGGTTTTGGCAAGTTTAAGTCTTTAATTGGCTTGTTAACGTTCAGTTTATTCCTCCGTCTGTATACGTAGGCATAATTCAGATTGTAAATCCATGTAGTGTTGCCCCACCTCACCATTTAATCCCAAATCTTGTGCTATATGTTGTTTCTTCTAAAACGCCAGCTGCTGGACTCACGTAAATACATGAGGATCTCATTTCAATATTTTAAAGCATCTCTCTAGCCATCCGTTTGTGTATCCCAAAGCCTCAAAAGCCAGACCCAACATTGTTATGTATTTTAAGGGGGGAAATCTCATGAATGTAGGTCGCATGACTTGTGATTTGGGGGCTTGGGTAAGTGTAACATTGCTTCAAGTACTTGGATACCTCACCCCGTTCTCTAGGAGGGAAGGAAAGGCAAAGGAACTTGTCCAGAGTCACATTGCCTGTCCCAGGAGAGAACGGACCTACACGTCCTGGCTCTTTCTGCTTACTAGTTCCGGCCTCTCCCTGAGCGAGCAGGAGGTGCTGGTGCTCCCTGACCCTGCTACCTCGGGAGAGTCTCTTCCTTTTCGGGTGTGTGAGCCGGTCTCTGCCGCACGAGATGGCTGAGGGAGGAGTAGAGTCTCCCACACACACTCCTGCGGTCATGGGGCGGCCGAGCTTCCTGGCTGGCTGGGGCTTTCCACGAATCTGCCGCCAGGGGCGCTGCCTGCGTCTCAGCCGCACACAGCTCTCCTTGCCGGGAGAAACCGGAGCGCCTGCTTCCCCGCCCCGGCCCCTGCACTCGCCCCCGCGGCATCCCGGAGGAGACTGCATGGGGCTCACCAGCCCTTCCAGCCGCAGCCTCCTGGCTCTTGGCTTCCTGCTCCTACTGCCGTCGCCGCCCGCCGGCGGTGAGTCTGTCCTGGGGGCTTTCCGTGGGGAGGAGGCTGCTCCTGCGGGACGCGGCAATGGTGTCCCCAACCCCCAGGTCGGGGTTGCTGGGGTGAGGGAGGAGTGTCAGCAGCAGCCTCCCACCCCCCTCTCTCCCTCCCAGGAGCAGATCGGCGTGGGGGAGACAAGGAGCCAGCCCTCAAACGGGGTCGAGGCGTCCTGACATCCCCAGTCTCAGTGGAGGCGGTAGCATTGCTATTGCCAGCTGCGGTCTCGTGGTTTAGTCTCCCTAGGAGGGATCTGAGTCAATGCACACACACACCCTCCCTCCCTGATAGTAAATAAGCGGAAATGCTCTTACTGCTGCTAAAAGGGGGGCAGAAGGGATATATGCTGCTGGGCTCGGCCACAGTGAATTTATTTTATTGATGCTTCCAAAACCCTTTGGTTTGGGGGTTGGGGGTTCCCCCCCCCCCTATTATGAAAGGGCATAAAGAAAAATGTGAATAGGTAGAGGGAAACATTTTCTCTGTGTGTGGACCTGTATCACTGAGGTCAGTGGCTCAGCTCCCATCGATTAATAATGGAGGATTGTACCCTGTGAACCATTAGATCATGGAAGAGAGTCAGCCTAATGAAGCAGCGAAAACCTGATAGTTTGGATAATGTTTAACCTAAACGAAACCTTTGAAATGCCTTCTGTATTGATAGTAAATCTTGCTTTGATAGTAAATCTGTTGCACTAAGATAGTAAGATTTACTAAGATAGTAAAGCTATTGATAGTAAATCTTGCTTTGGATATGCACACAATGTTTGTTACTTTGGGGTCATTTGCTAATTACCCTGGCATAAATTTCCTAGTTTCTGATCAGGTGTGTGCCAGCTACCCTGCTATAGTAATGCTGTGCTTATGCTAAGTTCTAACCAAGGTTACTGTTCTGAGGTAATAGAGACAAAGTAAAGTGATATGTTTTATTGGACCAACTCCAGTTGGTGGAGGGATGCAGGCTTTCAGACCATTACAGGGTCCTTCGTCAGGCAAGTCAGGTTACAAAATGAACAAAGCAAAGCAGAGGTGTATAGAGGTGGGGGATGTGTCCATTGAAGCCCAGAGGGAAGGGAGGGGAAGAGGAGATGGCAATACAAAAGGGGAAATACAACAGTGTAGAGCTATTGATAGTAACAGTGATAGGATTAACAAATTACTGTAATGTCTGAAGAAGCAGAGTAAAATGGAGAAAAGGGTGGGGTGGGTTAAAGAGTAGCTATTGATAGTAAAAAAACTTTAAAGTTACTAACTGGACAGCGATAGAATATATAAATTACTGAATTCACAGTGTGGTAGTCTTCGCACTGCAAACAAGCTGTAAGATGCAACTCACTTTGTATTGTAGTGTAATTTTTTTAGTAAGATTGCAGATTTTCTGAGTAAACAAAAAAGATTAACAATTATTTGTATGCCAAAACCCACATGGCTGTTGCTGTCTTATATTTTCAAAGTGTTGGTCTTAACCTATAAAGCCCTACACGGTCTGGGCCCTGTTTACCTGTGGGACCACCTCACTCCCCGGGTTCTGGATCGGTCCCTGTGGGTAGCTGGGGGCATGCTGTTGCAGGTCCCCCGGATGTCTCGGGGGGGGCACACAGAGTAGGGCGAGTCGCTGCGACACGCCTGTGGAACTCCCTCCCGGTGGGGGCGCAATTGGCCCCGGACCTTCTGGCCTTCCGGAAGAACTGCAAAACATGGCTGTTCCGTCAGGCATTTGACGAGGGGGAGGGCGAGGGTGGAGTGGATAGGGATGAGGGGGAGGGTTGGGGGGGAAGGGTGTGTTTTTATGATTAATGTTTTAAATTGTTCCAGCGATTTTATATTGTTGTTTTAATGGTTTTGTTAGCCACTCTGAGCCACTGAGGTGGGGAGAGTGGGATAAAAATCTGTTAAATAAATTTTATATTTTGACAATCTAATATAATTTTATCACAGTATTGATAATTAAGGGTCCAGTCTTCGGCGCATTATGCTAGTGCAAGTCTTATCCAACTGCAAAATGGTTTTTGGGATACTGCCTTAAAATATTCTACAGTGAATTAGATGCCTTGAGGTGCCCAACTTTAGCCTTTTAAGAGCCTGATTTTCAGAAGTTGGATCCTTAGCACTTAATGAAATTCAGGCACTTCCAAGCTGCCTGGGATTGGGTATACAAAACAAATACCTAAAATGTCAAGATTTTGTAGGGTGCAGTCATCATCCCACTAAAGCCAATGGTTGCTGAGCCAGTGAAGACAGGGTTGCTGCACACAGAGTCCTACTAACAGCTGCAACCCTGGGCTTAGCTGCACGTAAAGGCAAGCTGTATCTGATTCTGTGACATTGAGTGAGAGTAGAAAAGAAAAAGGAATAGAAGTTACCTAGGAAAATTGGCATGCTTAAGGGTCAGGAGAAATATCTGTGCTAAAGGAATAGCAACTCTTCCTGTGCACCAAGACAGATTCGCTCGATTCATGTAGGTGGGAGTTATTGTAGTTGTGTTCCAAGAGAAAGCATCTGTGCATGTGTAAAAACACTGGCGTGCTTATAGGAATGTTCCAAAATTGACCTTGGAGTTTACTCTAAATTCATATTGATGTATGGGACTGATACTTTTTTCTTAGGAGTGGATCTGAAATATGTGGCAGGGGTTAGATAGGGAGAAGAGCTGCTGGTAAAATCTAGTCTGGAATTTTGATGCTTTTCAACTGTTTGTGGTGTTAGTCCCCCCCACCTCTCTAAACATGTTTAAAAATTGACTTCTGTTGCTGAGTCGGTGAGTGTCTTTTTAAATAAGCAAGGGGGGCGGGCAGGTCCAGCTACTCAGGTGGAGTGCGTGGGGAAGGATTCTAAGGGGTGGCTACCTGGGCAGCCACTTTGCAGTCCCCCACCTCAGACCATGGGGGAGGGGGAAGTGTGCTGAACTGGCCTTTGAAACTGGGCTTGAGTGCTGTGGAATTGGGCTCTCCAGAGCTTGCAGCCAGTTCCTGTGACTTGCAAAGACGATGTCCCCTGCCCACAGTGCCTATGAGTGCGGGGCCTGTCTGTTGGTATCAGTGGTCACTCCAGTTCATACAGGTGGGGGAGTGTGGGCACCCATTTCCACACATATTTTTGCCTAGCCCTGCATGGGGCACTCTGGATTTTTTGGCAGCAGCTGAGTAGGTTCTGTGTGGCTCACGAGAGCATACGTCTCTTCTCCCACCATTGGCTCCACATTCAGACAGGCGGTTGGATGAGTGGTTACTGGGTGACAATAAATGGTAGCATCTCATTTAAAACCACCTAGTGGTAGCAATACTGGGAAATTTCCTGCAGAGGAAGAGGATTGGGGCTGAAAGACCAAGGCAAAGTGTGGGTGCATGAAGCCCAAATTGTTAGCAAGCACAATATGTGAGACTGTACAGTGTCTTTACTGCTTACATGGTGTGCAAGTTTAGGTGGAGGTCTTAACTTAAAATTTCAGTGCTTTTTGGAGTGTTTTGAATTTGTAAGAGCCTTAATTCCTCTCTTAAACCGAATTCTTGATCTAACAATTTCCTTGTTTTTGTAAAGGGGATCTACGCCAAATTCTCCCTGCTGGTGCAGTACCAACCTGAGTTTGATTAGCAGTCAAGCAGCCAATGAGTTTCCCTTTCATCATAAACTTTGCTCCTGGGTGCTTTTTTTGTTTGTTTTAAATTCTGCTGGTGCAACTGACCACTTCATCGATTTCACCAGCAGGGGGAGGAGGGACTGGAGGGAGAAACTGCTTTGCAGATCCCTAGTGTTTCCCTCATCAGAGTGTTTCCCATGCAGCTCTGAACTCTCTGTTACACGCTTAAAGGAATTCTGTGCAACACACGTACAATTCCTCAATGCACATATCCATACAGTCTCGGTCCTGACTCCCTCCCTTCTCCCAGTGAGTTTCCCTTTTAGTCCCAACTTTGACAGTTTCACCGAGGGGGAAGTGGTGGAGAGGGAGATTGCTTCGAAGATCCCTCCTTTTGGAGAGTTTTCCTTGCAGCCCCAAGCTTTGTCACTTTCATCAGAGGATTTGGTTCAAAACTGGCAGCTTTGTCATTTTCACCTGCTTTTTGGGGGGGGGGGGGGGCGGGGGCGGCGATGTGTGTGTGTGTGTATACTTGGTAACCAGAACAGCCAGCCAGTGAGTTTTCCCTTTAGATTTTAGCCCCAGCAATGTCACTTTCACTAGTGGAATTTTTTCCACCTAGGAGCAGTCTCACAGAAAGGTGGCTTTGCAGACCCCTCCTCATTGGAGCATTTCCTTTTCAGCCCTGATCTTTGTCTAAAGGAGTTCTTTCCAACTCATATAAAATTCCTCAATCTTCCCTTTTTAGGAAAGGTTATTGAATGAGTGGGTCACCTCACAATTTCAGATGTATCTTGATGCTATTGGATTCCTGGAGCCATGTCAGTCAGGATTTTTCCCTAGGCATGACACTGAGACTCTATCCATCCTATAATAATACTTCTATACCTCCCCCTCCTGCCAGATGGCAACTTGGGGCAACTTGGGGCAGTGTACAATACATATATAAAACATCATATAAAATACAATATACCTCCCTCACCTCCTCGCCCTCTCTCACCTCCCTCCTTCTAGCCTCTCTCACGCACCCCCTCCTTCTCCCTCTCCCTTCACCAGCAGCCTTTCTCCAGCCAACCTACCCCTTATCCTCACCCACGCCCATCCCCCCTCCCCACCCTCATCCCCCCTTACCCATTCCCCCTAGGCCTAAACCCGGCCGTTCCCCATCCCCCAACCTCATCCGCATCCCCTGCCTTCCCAAACACCAATTGCCTTTTTCCTGCTCCCTCTGGAACTGCCGCTCGTCCGTGGCTAAAGCTCCCTTCATCCACGATCTCTTCCTCTCTCGCCCCTTTCAACTCCTGGCTCTTACGGAAACCTGGATCACGCCCTCCAACTCTGTTACCCCGGCTGCTCTATCCTCCGGGGGCCTGTCGTTCTCTCACCGCCCCCGCCCTGAGGGCCTGGGTGGTGGTGTGGGCTTGCTCCTTGCTAAGCACTGCCAATTCAAAACCCTCTCCCCTCCCCCCTCCTCCTCCTTCCCTTCCTTTGAGGCCCACTCTGTGCGCTTATACTCCCCTCTACACCTTCGGGTTGCTGTCATCTACCGCCCCCCGGGTTCCCTCTCCTCTTTCCTCCCGGACTTTGAATCCTGGCTCACCTTCTTCCTCTCCGATGATATCCCCACTCTTATCCTTGGTGATTTCAACATTCACGTTGACACGCCCTCCGCCCCCTCTGTTTCCCGCTTTCTCTCTCTCGCTTCCTCCTTTAATCTCCGACTCTGGACCGACTCCCCCACTCATACTGACGGCCATTCCCTCGACCTCGTCTTCACTCGAAACTGTTCTCTAACTGACCTCTCCTTTGACCCCTTCCCTAGTTCTGATCACTTCCTCGGCTCCTTCAGCCTTTCCCACCGACCCCCCTCCGCCTCCCCCTCTATGCGCCCCTTCCGCAATATGCAGGCCCTTACTCCCTCGGAGTTTGCCGCACATCTTTCCCCCCTTCTCCCCCCCGTTTTCGCCTCCTCCTCCCCTGACTCTGCTGTCTCTGCTCTCAACGCTTCTCTCTCCTCGACCCTTGACTCTCTTGCCCCCCCCTCTGCTCGCCCCGTCCGCCCCCTCGACCCCCGCCCCTGGCTTACCCCTGCCATCCGCTACCTCCGCTCCTGCACCCGGGCTGCCGAACGCCTCTGGCGCAAATCCCGCTCCCTCCCTGACTTCCTCCATTACAAATTCTCCCTCTCCTCCCTCTCCTCGGCTATCTCCCTAGCTAGGCATCGCTATTATGCCTCTAGGATCGAATCTTTCTCCCGCGACCCTCGCCGCCTTTTCTCTACTTTCGACTCCCTTCTCAAACCCCCCTGCCCTCCTCCGCCCTCTTCCCTTGCTGCTCAGGATCTTGCATCGTTCTTCACCTCCAAGATTGACAAGATCCGTCGGGATATTGCCTCCCGCCCTCTTCCGCCCCCCGCCCCCCTCCCTCCTCGCATCCTTCCCTCCTGCCTCTCTCCAGGAAATCTCTGCTCTTCTCTCTTCATCCAACCCCTCCACCTGCCCCCTTGACCCGATCCCCTCCCGCCTCCTGACCTCTATTGCTCCCACTGTCGCTCCCCCCCTTCTGCATGTCGTCAATCTCTCCCTTTCCACAGGCTCCTTCCCCTCTGCCTTCAAACATGCCACTGTCTCCCCCATCCTCAAAAAGCCTACCCTGGACCCTTTCGATCCCTCTAGTTACCGGCCGGTCTCCCTCCTTCCCTTTGCTTCGAAGCTCCTGGAACGTGTCGTCTACTCCCGCTGCCTGAACCTCCTCTCTGCCAACTCCTCCCTGGACCCTCTCCAGTCCGGCTTCCGCCCCCTCCACTCTACTGAAACTGCCCTGGCCAAGATCACCAATGATCTACTTGTCGCTAAATCGAAGCGCCACTACTCCGTTCTTGTCCTCCTTGACCTCTCTGCTGCCTTTGACACTGTCGACCACTCGCTCCTCTTGGACTCGCTTTACTCTTTGGGCTTCCGTGGCTCTGTCTTTGACTGGTTCTCCTCCTACCTCTCTGACCGCTCCTTTAATGTCTCCCTCCCCGAGTCGACCTCCCCCTCCCTTCCCCTCTCGGTTGGGGTTCCCCAAGGTTCTGTCCTTGGCCCTCTCCTCTTCTCTATCTACACCCGGTCCCTTGGTGAAATTATTGCCTCCCACGGGTTCCAATACCATCTCTATGCTGATGACACCCAACTCTATCTCTCTACCCCCTCTCTCTCCTCCTCTGTCCGCTCACGCCTCGTCGACTGCCTCTCTGATATCTCCGCCTGGATGTCCCGACGCCAACTCAAACTGAACATGGCCAAGACTGAACTCCTCATTTTTCCTCCATCCCCCTCCTCTCCCTCTGACCTGACCGTCTGCATTGATGGGGTCACCATCCGTCCTGTTCTCCGTGCCCGCAGCTTGGGCTTCATTTTTGACACGCACCTCTCCTTTAAACCTTACATTGACTCTGTGGCCAAATCCTGCCGATTCGCTCTCCTCAACATTGCCCGCATTCGCCCCTTTCTATCTGTCTCCTCGGCCAAAATCCTTGTTCATGCCATGGTTATCTCTCGCCTCGACTACTGCAACCTCCTCCTTGCTGGCCTCCCTCGCTCCCACCTGTCCCCCCTTGTGGCGATCCAAAACTCTGCCGCCAAGGTCATTCACTCTGCCCGTCGCTTCGACCATGTGACGCCTCTCCTCCTCTCCCTTCACTGGCTCCCCCTTCCTGAACGTATCCTGTTCAAACTCCTGGTTTTCACGTTCAAATCGCTCCATGACCAAGCTCCCCCTTACCTCTCGGACCTAATCGCCCTACGCGCTCCTGCGCGCGCTCTCCGCTCTTCCGCTGTCCCCTCCCTCGCTCTCCCTCGCTTCTCCTGCTCGCCCAACCGCCTTCGTCCCTTCTCCCTCGCTGCCCCGCATGCCTGGAACTCCCTCCCTGCCGACATCCGCCTCGCCTCCTCCCTCCGCTCCTTCAAATCCCTCCTCAAGACCCACCTTTTCCATGCTGCCTTTCCCAATGCCCTCTAGTCTTTCCCCTTGCTCTTACTGTCAGCCCTCCTCTGCTGACTGCTGCTACCGACCACCTTGTAACCAAGCCAAGTACACGCACCTGAGACTTCGCATCCGCCTGAATGTTTGTTTGTCTTCTCCCATGTCTCTCCCGCTGTCCCCTCTCCTTGTCTCCCCCTCCTTGTCTTTTAGATTGTAAGCCACAGGTAGGGACCGCAGCTGATTATATGTTCTGTACAGCGCCAGGTTGTTACTGGCGCTTTATAAATGTTTAATAATAATAATAACAATATATATATATCAAAAAGTACATTAAAACCACCACAAAAGAGGCCCAAAGATAAAAAAAAAAATAACAACACACACAAACAAACCCATACCCTTAAAATTAAACATTCCCCCTCACCAGACGCCTAGTGAAACAGCCAGCTCTTACATCGTCTATGGAAGGAAGGAAGGTCCAGGGAGAGGCAAATCTCCACCGGGAGGGAATTCCATAGCCACAGTGCGGCCACCAAGAACGTCTGCTCAAACGTGACTACCCTGGGTGCCCCCAGCTGACTGTAGGGGTCGATCCAGGGAACGAGGGATGAGGTGGTCCCGCAGGTAAGTGAAGTGTGGGTTTATGGTTTCTTGAGCGGCCTCTGCTCAAGAAACCATCACTTGACGCTGACTCGCCTGCCAGCTATCAGCCTGTCTCTAACCTTCCCTTTTTAGGGAAGGTTATTGAACAGGTCGTGGCTCAGCAGCTCCCAGGGCATCTTGACCTTGTCGGTTATCTTGATCGTTCACAGTCTGGCTTTCGTCCGGGGCATGGCACTGAGACAGCACTTGTGGCCTTGGTGGATGATCTTCGCCGAGAAAAGGACCGGGGTCGATCGACCCTATTGGTTCTTTTAGATCTTTCTGCAGCATTTGATACCGTTGACTACGAGATGTTGGTGACGCACCTGCGGGACAGCGCAGGGGTGGGCGGGATCGTTCTTGAATTGTTCTGCTCATTCCTGACCAGAAAAACTCAGCGGGTGGTACTCAGTGATTATTTTGCATCTTACCAAGACCTCCCGTGTGGGGTCCCACAGGACTCGGTTTTGTCCCCTCTCCTGTTCAACGTGTATACGCAGCCGCTCGGCGAAGTGATCAGAGAGTTCAGGGTGAGGTGTCATCAATATGCGGATGACACCCAACTGTATCTCTCATTTTCAACTGACCCAGGTCCTGCTGTCTCGGTGCTTACCTGGTGTTTGGCAGCTGTAGGGGACTGGATGAGGGCTAACTGACTGCGACTGAATCCTGACAAGATGGAGGTGATGTTAGTGGGTAGGTCAGTGGAGTTGACAGCTCCATCGATTGATGAAGTCTTCCCTCCATGACATCCCAGGTGCGGAACCTGGGGGTGCTCCTCGATGCTCAGCTCCGCCTGGATTGCCAAGTGGAGGCTGTGGCGAGGAGTGCCTTCCGTTAGCTACATCTGATGCGGCGGCTTCGGCCACTGGTTTCGGTTCCTGACCTGGCCACGATCATCCATGCTTTTGTTACCTCTCAATTAGACTACTGCAACTCGCTCTACGTGGGGCTACCTATGGTGATGACTCGGAAGCTGTAGCTGGTGCAGCATGTGGCGGCCTGACTCCTGTTGGGGTTGGGCCACCGGGGAGCACATTACACCAGTGCTCCAGTCTCTGCACTGGCTGCCAATAGTCTTCCGGGCCCAATTCAAAGTGTTGGTTTTAATCTATAAAGCCCTACATGGTTTGGGCCCTGATTATCTGCGTGACTGCCTCACTCCCTGGGTCCTGGATCAGCCCCTGCAGTCGGCCAGGGGCGCGCTGCTGGAGGTCCCCCAGGTTTTCTGGGGGGTGGGGGCACGCAGGACAGGGCATTCTCAGTCGCTGCGCTGCACCTGTGGAATTCCCTCCCGGTGGGGGTGCGCTTGGTCCCAGGCCTTCCGGAAGAACAACCTGGCTGTTTCGTCAGGCATTTGGTGAGGGAGAGGGGTAGGGTGGAGAAGGGTTGGGAGGGTGGTGGGGTGTTCTTTAGTTTTTAGGATTTATGATTTTTTTAAATGTTAAAATTGTTCTTTTATATTTTTACATTGCTGTTAGCCCCTCTGAGCCGCTCAGGTGGGGAGAGCCGGATATAAATTGTGTTAAATAAATTAAATTTTTAATTTTAATTTTATTTATTTAAAATTTATATCCTGCCCTTCCTGCCCTCCGGGCAGCCCGGGGTGGCGAACAACATTCAATAAAAATATAAAAAATTTAAAAACAATTTAAAATTACAATATGTGGGGGAAAACCCCACCCCTACCCCTCGCCAAAAGCCTGACGGAACAGCCTGGTCTTTCTTACACGCCGAAACAGCAGGAGAGTGGGAGCCAACTGAGCCTCCTCCAGGAGCGAATTCCACAGCATAGGGGCAGCCACCGAAAAAGATCTAACATCGGTGGCCACCCGTCTCGCCTGGGGAACCTCCAAAAAGGCTCCCATGGACGATCTCAAAGGTCACATGGGCACATGGGGAGTGAGACGGTCCCGCAGATAAGCAGGGCCCAGGCCGTGAAGGGCTTTAAAGGTTAAAATTAGCACCTTGAACCTGGACCAGTACTTTATAGGCAGCCAGTGCAGAGCCTGGAGCACTGGTGTCATGCACTCCCTGTGACCCGTCCCCGTAAGGAGATGGGCCGCAGCATTCTGCACCAGCTGCAGCCTCCAGACCAGCTTCTCGGGCAGCCCCACGTAGAGCGCATTGCAATAATCCAGCCTCGAGGTGATGAAGGCATGGATGACAGTGGCGAGGTCGGCGTCTGAGAGATACGGCCGAAGCCGCCGGACAAGATG
>QEPC01011255.1:7236285-7254415 GCA_003113815.1 Sphenodon punctatus | reverse complement strand
CACTCCCAGATCCTTTTCCTGAGTGGTAACTCCTAGCTTAGTACCCAGCATTGTGTACACATAGTTTGGATTATTTTTCCCTACGTGCATCACTTTGCACTTGCCCACATTAAATCTCATTTGCCATTTAGATGTCCAGGCACCCAGTGTCGTAAGATCCCGTTGCAGTTCCTCACAGTCTGCTCGTGTTTTAACTACCTTGAATAACTTGGTGTCGTCTGCAAATTTGATCACCTCACTCTTAACACCCTTTCCCAAATCATTAATGAATACATTAAACAGCACCGGTCCCAATACAGATTCCTGAGGCACGCCACTTTTTACATCTCTCCATTGTGAAAACTGACCATTTAGTCCAACCCTTTGATTTCTATCTTTTAACCAGTTTCTGATCCATACTAAGACACTATCTCCTATCCCATGGCTTTTTAATTTTCTCAAGAGTCTCTCATGAGGGACCTTATCAAATGCTTTCAATCCAGGTACACTCCTAACATAGCACGGAAGTTAAGGCAGGAGCCTTAACTTGCAATTTCCATGCTTTTTAGTGCATGATTGAATTTGCAAGAGCCTTAAATCTTCTTGTAAACTGAGGCTTTTATTTATTATGGAATCTTATAATGAATAGGATGCTCATGATTTTAAAACAGTGATGCAGTTGCCTCTATGATATGTACCTCCTGTTGTTCTCTTCATCTACTTCCAACCTCTGTGTAATTTCTAGTAGTTTGTAGCAACTAGTCATTAGCAGTGCCGCTGTATTAAGAGAGAGATTGCCCTTAAGGCACCACCCGCCTCCTCTATTAAAGTCAGTGAGAATTTGCTATTGACTTTAGTGACTGCACAATTGCCGCCATAGTATATTTTAGTACTTCGGCATTCCCATTAGAGCCCACATTTTATCTGTTATCTTTCTAAAGCAATTGTGAGTGAGACAGCTTGTGGGATGATTATGTGGGATCCCTCTGGAAAGTAACCCACTCTGACCCCCCCTGTTAGGACCCCCACTCCCTCTTAAGCACCCCACCGCTGATCTCCCCAGCCTTGGAAACTCATGAGTATTCTCCGAGGGTCTGAGGGGCAGCCCAAACATTCAGAACCACTCCTCGGACCCTTGGAGAATACTTGTGATTTTTTTTTTTCCTCCTCGGAATAACCCTGATTCAAAGCATTTGGAGATATGGTATCCACTTAGCATAGCCAAAAAGCCTTTGTCCCCCCACCCTGAAAGAAGACACGTGACACCATTTTGTGGATGAAAATAAGGCCGCACCAAACTTTATTAGCCTCGTCGGGGGGGGAGGGGGCTATGCCCCTCCTGGTCCTGCCAAACCTAACTCTAACTTATAACTAGGTAGAGTAACTAAAAGCGGTCTGATGTCCCTCAGTACCGCAACAATGTTAACTATAGCTGCTGCAATGCCACACCTGTCGGGCCGCCCCCGGCCGGATCAGGAGACCGTTTCCTCGTGACCCAAGGAAGGAATTGAGGTGGGCCTGCAATGACCCTGGACCGCCCCTGTCCTGGGGCCCTTCCACCGGCCCAACACCCCTTTCCTGGGTCCACCTCGATGCTGGCTGGCAAGCTCTAGCATTCGGGTGTACCCCATCTCTTAAGGAGATGACCTGGCAGCAGCTATCCCTACCCCTAACTCTCTAACTCGCAGGACCCCTGCGGTGCGACGCTAGAAATACTAACCCCTTCCCACTTCTGCTTAGTAATCGACACTGTGAGGAAGGCGAAAAAACACCAGAATTTTGGCCAATTATCTGGATGTCAAAAATTCCTTCCCGGCTCCGAACT
This sequence comes from Sphenodon punctatus, assembly GCA_003113815.1. Classification (NCBI taxonomy): domain Eukaryota; kingdom Metazoa; phylum Chordata; class Lepidosauria; order Sphenodontia; family Sphenodontidae; genus Sphenodon; species Sphenodon punctatus. Next base: position 7,252,611 of record QEPC01011255.1, on the reverse strand, counting down.
CAAATTCGGCAACCAGTGAAACCCACAGTATTCGAGGGTGGGTGGGAGGGTGCTTCTTCGTCGGTGCCTGGGCGCGAATGCCTCAATCGCCCCAGGCACAAGATGGCGGCCGCGAGCTCCGCTCTCGCGAGAGCTCTCTTCGCGCCGCTTTCCTGGTTGCCGTACGCCCCGCCCCTACCTCGTGCCTTCTTCCAGCAAAAGGCAGGGGGGGGGACAACAACCGCCGCCGCCGAGCTGCTCGCCTTCGGGGAGAGCCGGTAGGCAACGGGCATTGTCCCCCCACCCTGAAAGAAGACACGTGACACCATTTTGTGGATGAAAATAAGGCCGCACCAAACTTTATTAGCCTCGTCGGGGGGGGAGGGGGCTATGCCCCTCCTGGTCCTGCCAAACCTAACTCTAACTTATAACTAGGTAGAGTAACTAAAAGCGGTCTGATGTCCCTCAGTACCGCAACAATGTTAACTATAGCTGCTGCAATGCCACACCTGTCGGGCCGCCCCCGGCCGGATCAGGAGACCGTTTCCTCGTGACCCAAGGAAGGAATTGAGGTGGGCCTGCAATGACCCTGGACCGCCCCTGTCCTGGGGCCCTTCCACCGGCCCAACACCCCTTTCCTGGGTCCACCTCGATGCTGGCTGGCAAGCTCTAGCATTCGGGTGTACCCCATCTCTTAAGGAGATGACCTGGCAGCAGCTATCCCTACCCCTAACTCTCTAACTCGCAGGACCCCTGCGGTGCGACGCTAGAAATTACTAACCCCTTCCCACTTCTGCTTACTAATCGACACTGTGAGGAAGGCGAAAAAACACCAGAATTTTGGTCAATTATCTGGATGTCAAAAATTCCTTCCCGGCTCCGAACTCAAATTCGGCAACCAGTGAAACCCACAGTATTCGAGGGTGGGTGGGAGGGTGCTTCTTCGTCGGTGCCTGGGCGCGAATGCCTCAATCGCCCCAGGCACAAGATGGCGGCCGCGAGCTCCGCTCTCGCGAGAGCTCTCTTCGCGCCGCTTTCCTGGTTGCCGTACGCCCCGCCCCTACCTCGTGCCTTCTTCCAGCAAAAGGCAGGGGGGGGGACAACAACCGCCGCCGCCGAGCTGCTCGCCTTCGGGGAGAGCCGGTAGGCAACGGGCATTGTCCCCCCACCCTGAAAGAAGACACGTGACACCATTTTGTGGATGAAAATAAGGCCGCACCAAACTTTATTAGCCTCGTCGGGGGGGGGGGGGCTATGCCCCTCCTGGTCCTGCCAAACCTAACTCTAACTTATAACTAGGTAGAGTAACTAAAAGCGGTCTGATGTCCCTCAGTACCGCAACAATGTTAACTATAGCTGCTGCAATGCCACACCTGTCGGGCCGCCCCCGGCCGGATCAGGAGACCGTTTCCTCGTGACCCAAGGAAGGAATTGAGGTGGGCCTGCAATGACCCTGGACCGCCCCTGTCCTGGGGCCCTTCCACCGGCCCAACACCCCTTTCCTGGGTCCACCTCGATGCTGGCTGGCAAGCTCTAGCATTCGGGTGTACCCCATCTCTTAAGGAGATGACCTGGCAGCAGCTATCCCTACCCCTAACTCTCTAACTCGCAGGACCCCTGCGGTGCGACGCTAGAAATTACTAACCCCTTCCCACTTCTGCTTACTAATCGACACTGTGAGGAAGGCGAAAAAACACCAGAATTTTGGCCAATTATCTGGATGTCAAAAATTCCTTCCCGGCTCCGAACTCAAATTCGGCAACCAGTGAAACCCACAGTATTCGAGGGTGGGTGGGAGGGTGCTTCTTCGTCGGTGCCTGGGCGCGAATGCCTCAATCGCCCCAGGCACAAGATGGCGGCCGCGAGCTCCGCTCTCGCGAGAGCTCTCTTCGCGCCGCTTTCCTGGTTGCCGTACGCCCCGCCCCTACCTCGTGCCTTCTTCCAGCAAAAGGCAGGGGGGGGGACAACAACCGCCGCCGCCGAGCTGCTCGCCTTCGGGGAGAGCCGGTAGGCAACGGGCATTGTCCCCCCACCCTGAAAGAAGACACGTGACACCATTTTGTGGATGAAAATAAGGCCGCACCAAACTTTATTAGCCTCGTCGGGGGGGGAGGGGGCTATGCCCCTCCTGGTCCTGCCAAACCTAACTCTAACTTATAACTAGGTAGAGTAACTAAAAGCGGTCTGATGTCCCTCAGTACCGCAACAATGTTAACTATAGCTGCTGCAATGCCACACCTGTCGGGCCGCCCCCGGCCGGATCAGGAGACCGTTTCCTCGTGACCCAAGGAAGGAATTGAGGTGGGCCTGCAATGACCCTGGACCGCCCCTGTCCTGGGGCCCTTCCACCGGCCCAACACCCCTTTCCTGGGTCCACCTCGATGCTGGCTGGCAAGCTCTAGCATTCGGGTGTACCCCATCTCTTAAGGAGATGACCTGGCAGCAGCTATCCCTACCCCTAACTCTCTAACTCGCAGGACCCCTGCGGTGCGACGCTAGAAATTACTAACCCCTTCCCACTTCTGCTTACTAATCGACACTGTGAGGAAGGCGAAAAAACACCAGAATTTTGGTCAATTATCTGGATGTCAAAAATTCCTTCCCGGCTCCGAACTCAAATTCGGCAACCAGTGAAACCCACAGTATTCGAGGGTGGGTGGGAGGGTGCTTCTTCGTCGGTGCCTGGGCGCGAATGCCTCAATCGCCCCAGGCACAAGATGGCGGCCGCGAGCTCCGCTCTCGCGAGAGCTCTCTTCGCGCCGCTTTCCTGGTTGCCGTACGCCCCGCCCCTACCTCGTGCCTTCTTCCAGCAAAAGGCAGGGGGGGGGACAACAACCGCCGCCGCCGAGCTGCTCGCCTTCGGGGAGAGCCGGTAGGCAACGGGCATTGTCCCCCCACCCTGAAAGAAGACACGTGACACCATTTTGTGGATGAAAATAAGGCCGCACCAAACTTTATTAGCCTCGTCGGGGGGGGGGGGGGCTATGCCCCTCCTGGTCCTGCCAAACCTAACTCTAACTTATAACTAGGTAGAGTAACTAAAAGCGGTCTGATGTCCCTCAGTACCGCAACAATGTTAACTATAGCTGCTGCAATGCCACACCTGTCGGGCCGCCCCCGGCCGGATCAGGAGACCGTTTCCTCGTGACCCAAGGAAGGAATTGAGGTGGGCCTGCAATGACCCTGGACCGCCCCTGTCCTGGGGCCCTTCCACCGGCCCAACACCCCTTTCCTGGGTCCACCTCGATGCTGGCTGGCAAGCTCTAGCATTCGGGTGTACCCCATCTCTTAAGGAGATGACCTGGCAGCAGCTATCCCTACCCCTAACTCTCTAACTCGCAGGACCCCTGCGGTGCGACGCTAGAAATTACTAACCCCTTCCCACTTCTGCTTACTAATCGACACTGTGAGGAAGGCGAAAAAACACCAGAATTTTGGCCAATTATCTGGATGTCAAAAATTCCTTCCCGGCTCCGAACTCAAATTCGGCAACCAGTGAAACCCACAGTATTCGAGGGTGGGTGGGAGGGTGCTTCTTCGTCGGTGCCTGGGCGCGAATGCCTCAATCGCCCCAGGCACAAGATGGCGGCCGCGAGCTCCGCTCTCGCGAGAGCTCTCTTCGCGCCGCTTTCCTGGTTGCCGTACGCCCCGCCCCTACCTCGTGCCTTCTTCCAGCAAAAGGCAGGGGGGGGGACAACAACCGCCGCCGCCGAGCTGCTCGCCTTCGGGGAGAGCCGGTAGGCAACGGGCATTCTTCTAAGGAGACTCTCATCTTTATTATCTGACTGAAATGTTAAACATTCAGTCATTCTAAAACGCATCTCATTGACTACATGCCCCTTACTTTAGAAATATTCTACTAACTGAATCACCATTTTCTTATACTTGATATTGTTTTTCTGTTAATATATATGAGTTTTAACCTTCTCTTAGATTTCCCTTTATATAATTTATTGGAGGGGCATCTAATACCATATACTACGTATTCTGAGGAGCATGTAGTAACTTGTTTTACCACAGGACTAATAAAGAAAGTTAGTCTACATGACAGAACAACATGGGCCATTCCCACATGGGTAATAGCATTACAAATTTGTCATGGTAAGTTTTGGGAAAAGTCATGACTTTGTAATGGCAGCATTTTTAAAAAATCATGGAGAATTCATGAATTCATAAATGTACACCTTTATTTAAAAAATCAGTTAAAATTGGGAGACGTGGAAGTCCTCCAAGGCTTAGGCACTGAGCTTGCCTCTGTTTCGGAAAATAAGGTTATACATGCTTAGTTTGTATGCTATCTTAACTCACAGTTAGATTGTAAGCCCTGGGCATTCAAAAATAAATAAATCCCTTTTGGTAGAATAGGGAGTTTTTAAAACCCCTAACTTAGATTGTAAGCTCTGGGCATTCAAAAATACCTCCCTTTAAACAGGAGAAGGAACAGCTACTGCCCAGGATGCCAGGACACCTTTTAAACATTGGTCTACAGTGCTCCTAGGGAGGAGGGCTGGGCAGCTGATTGGCTGAAGCAGCCTGCCAGTCACTCAGTCTCTGATGTCAGTCAGAGATTGACTCAGTGCCAAGCACCTCCTTCCAGCCAGTTTCAGTAACTCGGCTCCATGCTGCCACTTGTAACGTAGCCCCGACTGATTTCATGCCTATAACAGGGAAACGGGGAAAGTCATGGAGAGGGGCGATTTCATGAAATTTGGCGAACCCATGACAAATTTGTAGCCCTAGTAATGACCAGCCTGTCTGTTGATACCCTGTAATGTATTGGTAAATCAATCGTCTTTCCTAAATCCATGTAGGTGATTACTATGGACTGAAAAATCCTTAATGTTCTTAGTCCTAGTAAATGTAATCATGGGTCTCTCTTAAAATGTTTGTAATGTAGTACGTACATTCCAATATTTGTTCATACTTTCACTAAAAGACCAATATGATCATATATCAAAGCATGTTAATCTATTGGGCTCAACATGTTCTTTGGGTTGTTGGAGAGCTCTTTTGATCTACAAAGAGCTCTCCAACAGCTCTTCTGGATAATATTTTTTTGAAAACCCTTATTGTATAAATATTTTAATCATTTTGTTTCAAATTTGAAATCATCTAATATAGTATAACTTCTGTGTATTCTCAGATTGACCATAAGGTGGATTCTTTTTAATGTGCAGAGGATGGTAACTATCATATCTTAATAACATATTACAACCAGTAGGATTCCTATATAGAGGAGTATGTAAGCCTCTATCCTTTTTCCTAATCAAAATATCCAAATAATGGATCGCCTTACTATTATGTCATATATCAAATGATAATTTGAGTCCCTACTATTTAGCCAACTAAAAAACTCCAACACAATAACATTGTTATTCCATATGAAAAAGATGTCATAAATAAAATGCTACCAAAATATAACATTGGTATGAAAAGGATTGTATATATATAAAAAAGAATCCTATGTATAAATCAGCTATTTTCAGTGTCATGGCTGAGTCCATCTCCCAATAATATTGCCTATTAAACAAACAAACAAAATTCTTTAATCAAAATATTAGAATCTGATCCTAATGCATCAAATGCTGTCTTGCTTCTTCAATCCAAGTTGCATCAAGGACTAGAACTAGATTTTTCATATATCTCGAAATCTTTCAAAGATAATTTGTCAAACACCTGTATAGCAGGACATATGTGACCAGGTAGTATTTAAAAAAACCAAACTCTTAGGTCTGAACGGAGTATTACTATAAGGAACTGTACCCCTCTGTGAAAAATAATATTGGAATCTTAATTTCCTAATGAAATGAAAACTATCCAACCTAAGTTTAAAGGAAACATGAATGGGGGTGAGTGCGGACAATAAACCTTTATTCAATCATTCTTTTTCATCCTGGTCCAATACTCTATTGGAAAGACTGATTACTATATCCTCTGTCTTGTCATTGTGTGTTGCTTGGGATTTGTAAGGATGTAGTCTGCTGTGTCTCCTCAAACTCCCCTGTAATGAACCTGCCCTTGATCTAAAAAGCAGAACCAATAGTAGTGTTGGAGGTCCTGTATAAAGCTGTAGGGAGGTCTATACTCTTAAGCATTCAATAGTAATTCTCAAACTAACTAACAAGACTCATTATTGAATGCTACAGAGCAGCTCTCCCTACCACTTTATACAGGCTTATTCATCTTGTGTGTTTAGTAATGGGTGCATTTTTAACAAACTTACTCCCGATGAAGAGCTTTTACTTGAAACGTGTTGAGTTATGTTGTTTATGGACCAGCTTATGTTGTTTTTTTGCATGAGTTGTAAATATATGGTTTGAGTTTTATGTTGTGGGCTGATGTTGTTTATTGGAAGAAGTTTTCTATTCTGTATCATGCCCTGAAGTGACATTTGCCCAGTCAACGTATGGGTAATTAAAGCCACGTATTATTATTATTATTATTTATTGTGTTTCCAACTTTAGTAGCCTGTCTAATCTCTTTTAGCATTTAATAGTCACTCACCATCCTGGTCAGGTGGTTGATAGGTAATCACTTGTAGATGATCACTGCTACATGTATACCATTTCAGCATGGCATTTTTATCTATAGAGATTCCAAGGTACAGTTTGTGTCCTTTATAATTTTAATCATACTTGACTCAGTGCTCCTATAGCACTGACAGAACTGTTCTCTGGATGATGGGCCTGAGGAGTTGTTCCAAGTGGGCTGAACACTGAGCACAGCAATTCCTTAGTTGGTTTGCAGGATGGATGGCCATGAGGAAAAATCTCCCAGTTCAGATGGCTCTGACAAAAATTGAGCCAAGCTTATTTCAGCCTCCCAAGAGGCAAAGATATTCTGGAGACACGGATGTGATTTGTTCCCATGGTGGAGACAGGGAGCGCTTTCTCTCTTCCTTCTCAGCCATTTTATCTTGATCATCAGATGATGGTGCCGGCTGTTTCTGGTGCCAATGACTTTGTTCCTGGAAGATTCTTGTTGTGGAACCCTCCTGCAGGTCACCACATGGGGAGACTGCCTCCACTGGGATGGTCATTGCCGAGGACCTCAAAGGTACTGGGTTGCATGTCAGCAGGATGAGGGGAGTCCCTTTTAGAGGGGACACCCGCTGCAGCTGGCTTCTCCTATATGAGGGCTGAAGTCTTGCATGGAGGTTCCAGTCTGTTCCAGGAACCCTCTGATGTTTGCATTGTGGGCGATGCCTTTTTGGGAAAGAACATCATCATAACAGTCAGGTGCCAAATGACATAGTCTGTCTGTCTTGATATGTGGCTTGAAGGAGCAATAGGTGGCACAGACAGATGAGTTACAATCAACATCAAGGCAGAAGGGTGTAGTCCCTTGCACTGAGGGGATTACGGGTTGCTGCAGTACACACGTGACAAAAGAGGTAGACACCACACTCTCAGCATTGGGTCACTAGGCTTTTATTGCTAAGGGACTGGTACAGGAACAGTGGATACAGATCTGTCCCTGTCCAGGAGAACCATCAACACAGATCCTTCAAGCTAACCAAGACGGTTCTGAAGTGTGGTGCAAACAAAGGGTCTTTTATACAGCACAGAATAGTTTGAGACAATGGAAGGGAGAACAAAGGAGGAGAGGGTGAGTCAAGAACATTGATTAATTTTTAGCTCCTTGGGCAGTGTGAATAGGCTCCGCATCTCAAACTAGGGAGGTGTCCATGGCCACTAGAATTGATTAGGAATCCGCCCTTTCAGGCTCAAACAAGGACATTGAATGTATGTCCTTACAAGGCCTTTGCTGATTTTATCCATATATGGAGCTGTAGATTGCCCTAGACATGTCAGAACATGCAAACAAAGGGCCACCAAACATGTGTAGTTGAGTCAAGAATCTTTGCTTGGCACTCTGTGCGTTTTCACTATAATGGTATACTCACTTTAAAGCTAGATTAAGTGAGACATTGCTCATACATTGTCAGTCCTGATCAGTAAAAGCACCTCCATTTAGGTAGGGGTCGTGGGTAATTAATTATAATGAGTTTTTGGGGGGTACATTTTAGTGTAGTTGATCCTTTAGGGCAGTTGAATCGATGCCCACCTAGCTCCCCTGCTGCCCAATATATTACTTAAATGACCAACACAAAATTAAGCACAAACTACAAAATCCCTGCATACTACGCATCCTAGAAAAACAGACCAATACCACAAGCCATATTTCTATAAAACACGTTTCAAATTTGACCACTTAGAATGAAACTGGGGTCATAGCTTAACATAAAGCTGCTCTGGCAGCTACAGCGCTGTGCAGTGTTGCCACATCCTAAACTGGAAGGAGCTTTTATAAAGGAGCTTTTATATGCTTGTGCAGTGGAGTGGGGTTCAGGCTTTAGTGCCCCCATACCAGAGACACAGTAGAGCAGAGGGACACGGATAGAGGCAGGGCTGGGCACTCATAGACTGAGTTTCTACGGAGGAACCAGCCAATAAGGGTGGTCTCTGGGCACTGACACTCAGCACCCCCAGGCCAATGAAAAAGTAGATTGGGAGGGAGGAGGAATGGCCTATTGCTACCCACACCACACCCACGATCAGTGTCATGTCAGCTAGGAGGGAGCAGCAGACAGGTGTGGTGGAGAGGAGGCTTTGCTGTTGGCCCATGCTGGTCCGAGTAGAGGTCCTTGGAGGACCACGATGGGCTAGGGAGGCTCTGGAGTAACTGCACTGTACCTGGGATGTTGTGGGCTGAGGAAGCTCTGCTGGGCGTTATGCTGGGCCTGGACGGCTTTGCACCAGGGCTTCTGTGGTGATTTTCTACCAAGGTATAAATTGCTTGTGGTTTTATGGTGTGCGCGCGTGCTGGGTATGTGTTTGTGTTCACGGTGAGTGTGTGTGCATGCATGCGGGAGAGAGAGAGCAAGAGACAATATCCCCCTCCCCCTGCATGTGAGTGAGAATTCCCATGGTCCAGATACCTGCCCCACCAACCTAAACGTCCACCAGCCACCACTGCATTATACCATTACTTATTTAAAGTATGAATGCTTGTAAATGGGCAATTGTTCTTCAAATAGGGAGTGTGCTGAAGTATGTGGTAGCTAATCACGCACTTCCTAGTGTTCAGACAATCAGTAACATTGTGTGGTGAACACAAAATAGTAACATGGTGCAACACCATAGGTTAGTGTACCTCTTACTCTAATATGTTAAAACATTTAACATACATACATTTGGGGGAGTCACTGGGCATGCTCGGTGGCTAGGAGCGTGTGGTCAGAGCTCCTGTGCGGCCCGCAACTTTTTTTGCCAAAAAATACAGCTTTGGAGGCATGAATGCCAAACCCAAAAACTGTGCTGGTGTGTGGGATGACGGATCCCATTAAAAAGCTGGCGCGAGTGACCTGGGGCACCTTAAAAGACTTTTGGCAAAGCCAGTGCGATTTCCCCTCCCCCAGCTAACAGGCTGCAAAAGAAAAGGGAGGAGGAAAGGGAGGAGGAGGAATGACTTCGCAAGAAACGGCGGCTACCCACACTAATGAAATTCTTCTGGCAATCCAGGCTGAATTAAAGGGAGTACGTGAGTCTTTCAACGTTTCTATGAATAAATTAAATACCTCAGTAGATCAAGTGGGGGGAAAACAGATATTACCCACTGCGTGGATCACTTAGGCTGTGTTCTCACCTGCGGCGGCAGTGACGGGAGAGGGAAGACGTGGCAGCGTGGAGGAGCTGGCCGATGGGAAAAGAGCCGGTGTGAATGGGGATCTGCTGTGGCTTCTCTTGCGCATGTCAGGGTGCAAAATCGTGCCCTGACATGCAAGAGAAGCTGCGGCAGATCGCTGTTCGCACTGGCTCTTTTCCCGTCGGTTGGCTGCCGCGTCTTCCCTCCTGCTACCGCCGCCGCCACAGGTGAGAACACAGCCTCAGAGAGCAGAGTGGGATCCCAAGAAGATAGAGGAAAAGACAGAGATAGCAGAGTGAATAGGCTGGAAAAGTCTGTGCAGGAATTGAAAGATAAATGTGAAGATTTGGAAAATAGAATCCGGGGATGTAATCTGCAATTCCTGGGAGTTCCCAAAGGGCTGGAGACAACCGGGTCTCAGGAGCTGGTGATAAAAATAATTAGGAAGGTGTTCCCTGAGGTGCCAGAACTCCACCAAATAGAAATCGAGTGAGCTCACAGATCACTTAGATCGAGACCTGCTGATTGTGAGAGGCCCAGAGCACTTCTGATAAAATGTTTAAGATACCAGGTCAAAGAGAAAGTTCTTCGAGAAGCTCTTTGAAACCCTTAACTCAATGGGTATCAGAGTGCAGATCTGGCACCTGGCCAGGCTCACGTTCATCTTCAATGACAAACGGTGTTTTTTTCTGCATCCAGCTGAACTAGACACCTTCATAGAGAAGTATAAACAGAAGGCTCCTCTGAATGAATGAGAACCAGGGATGGGATTTTACCTGTTCTTCTGAGATTTCAATGAAGGAATGAGATGACTGAGACACAAATCAGGCAATAAGATCCTGAAAAGCCACTGATGACCCTTGAATTATGAAGAAGTTTTACTTCGGGATCTGGCTTTCAAACAGTAATCACAAGTAACTGCCTTTTAGAAACATGCAATACCTAGCACCCACACAGGCGATCAGCAGTGATACATAAATAGAAACTTTCCAAGTACCAGACACTATTGAAAGAAGCACTAAAAAGTTAACTGTAGTCTAGAAACTGATACCAGGTATGGAGTCTAGAACTGCAAAGCTGGGATCCTAGTGTAAAGTGAGATATTGTTGGTTTAAAACTTAACTTGCATGAATGTCCATCCACCTGAGCGTTTAATAAGTTGTATCTTATTATTGGGAAAATGTTATATAAAAAAAAAAAAAAAAAAAAAAAAAGTATAAGGCTTTGGAGTGTGATCCACTCCAGTAGCATAAAAGGGTCGTGCGGATGAGAGATGACACCCACATGTGCTCTTCCAGTGACTCCCAATCTTAGGCGGGAAGGGGTCGGGCTCTTTGTCTGGCTTTACAAGACCAAAGGGACTCAAACGGGCGGGATCAAAGGGATTTTGTTATTTAGATATAATTTTGTTTTGTGTTAAGTTTCATTTATTTTGAGCTTGTCTCCCGGTTGGTGTGGGATGGCTGTGGTATTCAGAAGTTCTCAGAACCATTGGTGGAAGAAGACCTGATTAAGGAGGTCAGAGGGATGAATGGACATATAATACCGTGTAAGTGGGGAAATGATGGACCCCCTTAGAGTAGTATCACTGAATGCATGTGGTCTGAATAATCCTGTTAAGCGCAAGAAGGTATAGCAGTGGATTAACAGAACCAAAGCTCTCGGGCAGGGACCGTGTCTATCTTGTTTTTTGTAAAGCACCAGGTACCTCGCTGGCGCTATATAAATGCTTATAATAATAATAATAATATAATATATATTTTTGCATTGCAGGAGACACATTTACTCCGAACAGATAACTTTAGATTTAAAAAGCCTAAGTACGATCTTTTTTAAAAAATGCCCATTAAAAAAAGGGCTGGGGTGGCAATTGGGATCAGAAAAGACTTAAATTTCCAAGTAAAAAAGAAAAGGGGGGACAATGAGGGATGACTTCTGATGTTGATTGGAGAGACAGGGAACACAATGATCACTGTGCTCAACATATATGCACCCAATGTCAATGCACTGGGCTTCTACAAAAAACACATTCCTTACATTAAAGAAATGACCGAAGGTATAATAGTCCTTGGTGGTGGTCTGAATTGCCCACTCTCCCCTAAGGATAAATCTAACGCAACACCACTTGATGCAACAACAAAAAATAGCTCAAATGTTTGAAAAAGAGATGTGGCTAGATGTTTGGAGATGGATGCACCCGCAAGGGAGTGACTTTACTTGCTATTCGACCAAACATAAGACTTTTTTGTTCATAGATCACTTTTTAATAGACAGAGCTGAGGGTAACAGAATCAAAAAATGCTGTGTAGAGAACTTGGCATTGTCTGACCACAATGTTTTACGTATAGAAATTGAATGCGGGATGGAGGTAATACAGAGAGAATACAACTGGAAGCTACCAAAATTCTGTCTGGGACGAGCTTCTATAACAAATTTTATCAAGGAAGAATTTAAAGCTTTTTTGAAGGATAACGATCGAGAGGAGACTACCTCACAAACACTATGGGAAACAACAAAGGCTTTTTTAAGGGGGCACTTTATTTCCCAAGCAGCCTACTATTTTAAAAAAAAAAAAAAGCGAACAAATAAATGAGTTATATACTCAATTGAAAGCTCTAGATAAAAATAACCCACATAATAGAGAACCCATCTCAGAAATAAAAAAGCAAATAGATTTGCTGGAGTCAGAGGAAGCTGCGAAGCAGTTACATTTCACTAAACAATATTATTTTGAAAAATCAAACAAAGTGGACAAACTTTTGGCCTGGAAAGTTAAAAAGAAAAGAGAGAAGATTTCTGTCCCACATATAAAATCCCCTACTACACAAAAAAGGATAAAAGGGAAGGAGATGTTGGATTGCTTTAGTATGTATTATAAAACAATTTATCACAAGAAGAGACAGACCGATCCGGAACAGGTTAAAACCTTTTTGGATGAGGTGACCCTCCCTACTATATCAGACGAATGCCTAACTGGCCTTAATGAATTAATCACTCTAAAGGAGGTGGTCTGGGTGATAAAAGAACTGCCCAGTAACAAGGCATGCGGCCCAAAAGGATACACGAGAATTTTATAAACAATTCCAAAACCAAGTTGCCCCATTGCTGTTGAGGGTTTTTAATCAGTTATTGGAAGACTGTAAACTTCCCCCAGCCATGTGCAAAGTGAACATTGTCTTGTGTTATAAAGCAGGACGAGACGGAACAGTGCGCAACCTATAGTCCAATTTCTTTAATAAATGGTGACTCCAAGATTTTTTCTAAGACTCTAGGGAACAGATTATACAGAGTGATAAATAAATTAGTGGACTCAGACCAGCTTCATGCCAGGAAGGCTAGGTGCAGATAATATTCAGAAGGTGGTCAGTGTAATACACAAAATTAAATTATCAAAAAAGCCTGCAATCATCCTCTCCTTGGGTGCAGAGAAGGTGTCCGATTACATTAGCCATGATTGTTTGCCATACTAAAAAAAATGGGAGTTTGTGAATTTCTTGGAGTGGATAAAAATAATTTATAAATATCCCAAAGCGCGTTTGTTAATAAACAGAGAGACAGGGATGTCCACTGTCCCCGCTCCTGTTCAGTCTTGCAGTAGAACCACTGGTGACTGAAATCAGGCAAATGCAAACCATCCAGGGGGTAAAGTTCTAGGGCCTGAATTGTAAATTGGTTCTATATGCAGATGACATGATTTTGTTTATTACATATTTGGCAACATCACTCCCGGCCCTAACACAATTATTAGAAACTTTTGGAACTGTATCAGGTTATAAAATTAACAAGGAAAAATCCAATACCCTTTTGTTTCATCAAGAAAAAATTACAGAGTGAAAGGACTTTCCTCTCGCAATTCAATATACAAAAAGATAAAATAAAATATCTGGGACTAAATTTAACTAAAAAAAAAAGTCACCTCAGAAATAAACGTGAGGAATGGTCTCGACTACAAATATCTTGGATGGGGAGAATTAACCTAGTAAAGATGATGCTTATTCCCAAAATATTATACCCTATAGTAGTATTGCCAATAACAATACCTGCTGACTTCTTTTACAAAATGTTTAAAATTCTATTTTCATTTATATGGAACTACCATAAACCTCAAATATGCTGCAGTATAATGTTCACAAATAAACAGGTGGAATAGGTGTTCCTGATTTTAAAATGTACTATTGGGCCTCTGTATTACGCTCAATAAAAATTTGGATAAAAGATACGAATTAACCAAACTGGAACCCCATGGAGCGAGTGGCATTCGGAATAGTATCTTTTTAAAAAATCATAACAGAGAACACATCGTACAGGTGTGATGAACTGAGAGCACACCCCTTTCCTGGGCCGGCCTTTTAGATCTGGCATAAGTGCGCACGCAAGATGGAACCTGTGCCAGGAATATCGCCCTTCACTCCTATATTCGGTGAATTAACCAAAAAAATGTGGATTTGGTCCAGAATTTTTTTTAAAATGGCATACAAAGAAACTGTCTCAAGCTTCCCACCTGTTCATGAATGAAGACTTTAAAACAAAAGATACATTAGAAGCAATACTAAAATAAAAAAAATTATTCCTAACATATTTAAAAATCAGTTTGGTATTTAATAACCCCCAGTGGTACAAGGAATTCAGTAGAAACCCCACAGGACTAGAAAATCTTTTATTTATACAAGCATCAGACTGCAAAATACTCTCACACATACAAAAAAAGATGTATAAACTATTCTGCTTGCCAGATGCTGAATATGTCGAACAAGAACTTAAAAAGGATTTTTCACAGGAGGAAGTGAATGTAATCTGGATAAATATGGAACGATGTTTAGCATCTGCGTGAACCACAAATTAAACTTACAACAAGGAATTATCTGACCCCCCAAAGCATAACACAGATGAACTCTACTTACTCCAACCAATGCTGGTGGAAATGTGGTGAAGTGGGAACCCAGTTAAATTGCTGGTGGTCATGCCCCCCAGTAGCTAAATTGTGGCAAGAGGTAAACATTGTGGGGAAAAATTTAAAAAGTCACAGACATGATTATACCATACAGACCAGAAATAGCATTACTGGACCTATTCCTGGAGAAAGGGATTATTAAGGCAAGAATCGACACCTGCCAGCAAATACACCTAGCGACGGTATACACAATCGCCTCCAACTCGAAAAATGCACAGGGATTGCTAATTAAAAAGTGGCTCTAACGACTATGGTCGTCAATAACAATGGAACACATAGCAGCAGACATTGGGGGGAAGCTAGACCAGTTTTATTTAATATGGAATCCAATATGGTCAATTCTAAAGGAAGTAAAAATTGTGAGACAATAAAAAAAATTGCGCTTGGTAGAAATATAGTTGGGATACATAGTGTGAGTAAAGGAGACACTTGCGTTTGGTGAATGCGATGCGCTTGAGTTATTTAAGAGAATTGGACAGTTGGTGCTGCCGACCCAGAGACAAGCCATGTAGAATCCTGATTTTATGTTTTGGGTGGTTTTAGTATTTTATTTAATTATTTAGATTTATGTTACAATAATAAGTATTTTTATTTTTTGTTTAGTTTAAGTATGATTTTTGACAATGTCAATTGATTATATTATGTTTACAGAAGGTGCATGCTGAATGGTTATCTTTGTCACTATCCAGCTAAAGGCCAGAAACGGGATGGTAAATTGTATATATATGTAAAGTAACTCTAGTGGTATGAATGCAAGTCTGATTTACAAGCAATAATAAAAAAATAAATACATACATTCATTCATTCTGGCGTATGACTAAGACCTGGCATTTCCACCAGGCATTTGGCGGGGAAGACGTTGTGGGGTAGGTATGGGGGGAGGGAGAGCTATTGTTTTTGCCTTCTCTTTTATTGTGTGTTAGCTAGCTGTTTTATTTTTTTTACATGTAAGTCGCCCCAAGCTGCCTGGAGCAGGAGGGGAGGGGTAACAAAATTTATGAAATAAATTACAACAAAAATTAAATGCCCCAAAGCATGGAAATTATTTACACTTTTTAATCTATATTGCATAACGTACCATTGACATTAACACACCATATGTACATAATTTATTACCATATGTGCTTACTCTTATTATTATTTACCACTAACTAAACTGACATTATTTCTTCACAGGTTGTTTATTTATCATAAATCGCCTATGAAAATTTTTCCAGAATGCTTTAACTCTGTCCTTTTATGCAGAATTGCATTGTGTAAGTCATTTAATTGTATAAAGTTGTATAAACTTTCACTATAAGAATTTCATTGTATAAAGTTTATACAATTTCTATACATGTAAAGGACAGAGTTAAGGCATTCTGGAAAAATGTTCGTAGGCAACTTATGATAATAAATAAATGACCTGTAAAGAAATAATATCATAGTTTAGTTAGTGGTAAATAGTAATGAGTGTAAGCATGTATGGTAATAAGTTAAGTACATATTAGAGGTGGGACCCCCGGGCCCATTACCGGCTACCGGATTTACCGGTTACCGGTTCTCTAAAAACCGGATTCCCGGATTAAATCCGGTATACCGGTACCGGTTTTATTTCATTGAGTTCAATGGGGCACTGTGTCCCCATTGAAATCAATGAAATAAATTAATTCCTCCCCCCTCCCCCTCCCAGGCTGCGCGGGTGGAAGGGGGGACACCCCCCACCCACCCTGCCCAGCCTGGATTTTTGTTTAAAAAAAGACTCAGAG
>QEPC01011255.1:7202580-7231310 GCA_003113815.1 Sphenodon punctatus | reverse complement strand
GCCCCGTCGGGAGGGGCCAGGAAGTGCGAGCAGGAAAAGAGCGCGCTGGACGGAGCAGCTGCTGCTGCCATCCCTGGTAAGAAAATCCTTTTGGGGTTTTTTTGGGGGGTGGGGGGTGGGATTCAAGCACGCCCCAGCAGCTGGGGAGGGCAAGCCCCGGCAGCTGGGGAGGGGAGGCCCTGAGGGTTTACCAGTGCGGGGGGAGGAGGAGGCAAACCAAGCCCCCCCCCCGCATGGTAAATCGCGCCGAGGCGCAGAATTGGCCCCTGACTCCCGCGGAATTTTTAAAAAAATTCCGCGGAAGAATCGGGGCCCTGGGTATAGTGAGTCACAAATTCTTTCCTACCTAACAGGGTTTTAAATGTTGCTTGTGAGCCTTAGATGCTACAGCAATGCTGAATGTATCTTGGCAATACAATGGTCAGTTTAATATTGCTTCTCCAACATGGAAAAAAAAACCTACTTAAGATATAAGTTTTGACCATGTGTAGAATCTTGTAATAACAGAATAGTGAAAAAATAGGAAATTTTGTTTTTGTTTGGTTGGTTGGTTCGTTTGTTTTTTAAAAATGGTACAGCATTTCATGAAGAGTGCACCCTGTTCTGGAGTGTGGAATCTCAAAATATATACAAATTAATGAGTAGGCTTTAGCAACTTGTAGTGTGTTGAAAAAGGTGAAACTTAGTTGACGTTCCTTTTACAGAAGGACTGGGCTTTCCATGGTTCAAGAAACGTGTCTTTGCCGTATATCATTGTTTGTTTGGGGGTGTCCAGTTCAATATGTATATCGTTTAGTCTTTTCGGCATTACATGCAAGAATGGTATCTCTTGGTACAGAAATGCAGTATTTATTTTTATATTAGTTTGGCTTTATTTTTAGGTTCAGTTTCTTGTTTCCAAGTTCACTTAGGGTGTTAACAAATGAGACTATAGCCTCTGGAGTCCTGGTTGGTTCTGTGCAGCCTCCACTCACATGTTTAGTGTGTAGAGCTTAAGAAATGGGCAGCCCTCGTGTGTATTTCTTGTACATTCATGCAGCCCCCGCTCACAGGTTTGGCATAACAAGCCTAATACACGGGCAGACGTTATTCCCCACCCCACTCCACCTACCAACCCCCTCCCCTTTCTAGGTATTTCTGTTTCCTGCCATGAATCACAGCCACAGTGAATCATGGGAACAAGAAGCCACCCCAGCTGTTTCTTTCTTCCAGGCTATTATGACTCAGGGAGGTGGTCCAGCACCTGCTCTCCCCGGTTCATACCAGGGGTTATACTTGCCAGCACTTGGTGATTGTAATGAACCAGTTGCTGTGCACACAATGCTGAGTTCATGTAGCAAATTGCATACATTATTTAGCGCCTATAGTGAAAAGAGAAAACGAAAGGAAAAAATGAAATCGAAAGCAATCAGTCTTCTGGTTTCTCACATCTATGGCTCACAGAGTTGTGCTGGCAGGAAGCAGCACAGTTTTATTGGAGTGTCTCACTCTGTGGTGTGGGAAATCCTCCACTTGCACGTGCTTTCTGCGCTTCTTCGAGTTTCCAAATCTCGAATAGGGCAACAAACTCACCTTTCGTCACTTCACGTTCCCAGTATCCCGAGGCACTAGTTTCCCCAAAGATATTCATCTTTTTGACCCGTTTGAAACACTCCCAATGGTCCCTTGGGTATCCCCTTGCTGTCATCAGGGCAGTGATGAGAAACAGTGGCCAAGAAGGTCCAGCCTCTGTTATAGACAGCCTTACTTCTGACATTGCAGAAACCTTGAGGAAACACTTGTTTTCATTTGGATTCCATTCTCTTACTTTGTCTGGGGCTCCCACTGTTGCATTCTGCAGAACTTGGAACTACAGCATGGTTGTGCATTGTCTGCACTCCACTATGCATATGTAGAACCTCACTGTGTACAAGTACAACCCTATGAACGTATAAGTGGACTCTGAGGATGGGTCTGCCATTTCTTCACCTCTGGCCCTGTCCAAATGTAAGCAAATCCGCCTTGCAGATTTCCCTCACCTGCTCTCCATCACTTAACAGGCAGCAGCCGCCCCCCCCCCCCCATTCCAACGAAAAAATTGCATGCTTCCGTGGTGAATAAAATATGCAATATTTTGTAGACGAGTTTGCTTGTGCACTGACATGGTTGAGACAAGAATGTCTATGCATTTTAAATGCTACCTGGATTGACCGTGCAGGTGTGCATCAGCACACACGCAGCAGGAATACTGTGAAACGTTTTCCCCCAATAGCCAGCCTGTAACGCCAAGTGACCAACAGCAGCCAACTAAAGTTCATGCACAGCGCATTTTTGTTCCTTAGTGCCACATAAAGAAAAACAGCCAATTACAGCTCGCGTGTGACATGTAGCCAATCCCAGCTATGCGTCAGCCTAGCTTTTGATGTTCAAAGGATTTGGCAGATGGTCAACAGAGCTTGCAGGCACTGGAACTGCAGCAGTGGAGATGCATGCTGAGAACTTCCTTGTACTCATTATCGCACTCAATCCTTCCTTTCCACTGCTGAACAGAACCTACAAGCGATCTATCAGATCCAAGCCTACTGCTGTCATTGATGTGTTGTAATGTCAGTGCACAAAAAGGCTCTCGCTTGATCTCTGGCTGGGATACTAGGGTGCACCACACCCCAGAGGCAGCTCCTGCTTCAGTGCTATGCACTTGCCTACCTCCAGCGACAATGGATCATAATGGGGAGGATCAAAGCCTTGCAAGGGCAGCTGATGCGACGTAAAGAGGTACATGTTGGGAGATACGGTTTTAGTCACCAATGCCATACGCAGGGCTGTGTACCCACAGAGAGGCTTGTCTTGGTGAAGGAGAAAAGCACAGGCTGGTGAGAGAATGTGCTGTCTTCCTGAGAAGATGCTGACTACATCTTGTGAGTCACAAACTTCAGGATGCCCTCTTGCCTTGTCTAGAAGATAGCCGAGATCCTTGGGCCACGTCTGGAGAAACAGAGCATGGTGATACGGTCGTCCATCCCCGTGGTGAAGCACAGTGCCATTGCCATCTGGAGCTCACCAATCCGGTATCATGCTGCTCTGTCGCCCATCAATTTGGCATTGGAACCTCCACGGTGGACACCATACTAGTGGAGGTTTGCACAGCAATTGTGGAAGTGCTGCTGGACTGGGTGTTGCAGTTGGCTGACCCTGCGGAGGTAATGGAGGGCTTTCGTTGGGAGGGATTCCTGAGCTGTGTAAGGGCGATCAATGGGAGCCATGTCTCCATCATCTAACCACCCCATAGCAAGGATGACTACCTGATCCAGAAGGGATTTTTCTCCATGGTTTTCCAGGCAGTATTGGCCCACAGTGCCTGTTTCATGGATGTGCTGGCTAGATGGTCCAGAAAAAAGCCCAGATATTCCACCAGGCCCCCTTCTTTTCCTGCATGTATATCAGAGACTTCGGACCCTCCACGGAAACGTGCATTAAGGGGTGCTCATGTGAGACCTGTTGTTCTTGGGGACCCATGAAGCCCTGGCTCATGAAGTCATACAACATTGCCCAAACCCTGGAACAAAGGTACTTCATCTGGCAGGTCAGTGCCACCCACTCTCTTGTGAAGAGAGTTTTGACCTTGTAAATCAGCACTGGAGATCAGTTGCAGCCAGAATTGATTTCTAGTTGGAGACTTCTCCATTTCTAACTACCCTTACCTGTGTTCTCCATAACATCTGTGAGACTGGTGGAGCCACATTGGAGAACCTCCTGCAGTTAGCTTCGTCAAGCCAGTGCCTCTGTTCTAGGACCAGCTGAACCAAGTGGAGCAGCACATAGCTGGAGAGGTCTGGGAACCCTTGTGTCGGCACTGGAATATTAACCACAATGCTAGACGGAACACCCACCCACCATCAGTGACAGTTTAATGAGCATAAGTGAACTGTTCTATAGGATCCTTTTATGATATCAATAAAGCTTTTTAAAATATTTCCTTCGTTACTGTGTTTTCCTCTGTCTCTTCCAGCACACACACACCCAACACTGGAGTGGCATACTTTCTCTCTTTGGGTCCTCACCTCCTCTCCCATGCTATTTCCTACCTGGTGGCCAGGGCTGGACTTAGGAATTTTGCGCCCGTAGGCCCTTCTCAAGCTGCTGCCGCCAAGCCCTGCCCCCATGCTATGTGTTCATGGGTGGGGGAACCCCATGTGAACAACACGGTGCGCGCCCCTGCCTAACGCACATCCCCACTCACCCCCCACTCGTCCCCATGCACGGAGCAACCGGGGGAAATGGTGGTTGCTCCATGGGTACGAATGAGTGGGGATGCGTGTGGGGCCCTGTGCACACCCCGCCTACACACCAGGGAGTACACAGACCCCAACCACCCAGCTGAGCCATGTAAAAAGGGCCTGTGAGGAGCCACTCGAAGAAGAACAGAAGGCTGCTGCCTTGTAAAGAAGGTTCTTCGAGATGACTTTAAACACTCTCATAACTCCCACCCTTCCAGCCCCGCATGGAATTTTCTTCTTCTATTCCTAGAAAGGGTTGGAAGGAACTGTCATTTGCAGGGGGAGAGTGCTTTTTATATTAGAGGAGCGTGAGACCACCACGTGGTCTATTATTTGAATATGGTGAGCATGCCGGCAACATTGCAGCTGGTCAGCACCCAGCCTTACTTCTGACATTGCACAAACCTTGAGGAAACGCTTGTGTATGGTCAGTGTAGTTCCCTGTGCACCCAGGCTTTTTCTGCTGGGCTACTATGCCCTCAAGCGCAATTGCATGGCCAGCGGCTTCCCCACCCGCCTTTTTTGGTGTACCCTTCCCGCTTCCCTTTCAACCCCAGCCCCCAATATGGCACACCACCATTCTCCACAGCACCCCTCCCCAAAACAGAGGATGTCCAACTCTCTCTGTTGTCTTCATCTGGCCCAGGCCCTGCAGTCTTGGTGCTTAACAGGTGCCTGGCTGCTGTTGGGACTGGATGTGGGTGAGCCAATTGAAATTGAATCCAGGCAAGACCGAGGTGGTGATGGTTGGCAACCGTGTGATCTGGGATGGGGATGGGGTCCGGCTTCCTTTGGCCACTCAGGTTCATAGCCTTGGGGTACTCTTGAATCTATTGCTGTACCTGAATGGCCAGGTTGCAGCAGTGGTCAGGAGCACCTTTCACCAACTTCAACTTCATCTGGTGACAAGGCTGCAACCTTTTTTATCTTCATCGCCATCGCCGCCATTTCGCTATTTCAATGAACATCCATAAAAATATAATTAAACAGACATTAATACCCTGTAGTTAAAACAAACAGCGGAGCCAAATTTACTATATTACTTATAAAGAGCTTTTCTCTTCTTAAGAGCCAGGAAGAGAAAAAGAGCTATAGCCTTCATGACTGCCAAATCAAGCAAAGCAGAAATTTTCTGCTGTAGCACAGCCAGAGGAGTTGCTTCTAGCACAGGGGCAATCCAGCACAATCTTAACTCCTTGTAATAAGGACATGTCATCAATACATGTTCAAGAGATTCTAATTCAGGAAGATGGCAAGAGCATAATCTTTCATAATAGTTCACCCCATCAGCTCTACCTTTAATTACTGCCGAGTCAAATAACTGGAAACAGGCTAGCGTCAACATCCTGCGAAGTTGGTAATCACATAAATGAATGAGATATGGTTCCAAAATTAAATTAGTCTCGGACTTGGCCACTGTCATCCATGCCTTCGTAACCTCGGGTGATTTCAGACGTTACGAGATCACAGTCAACCACGGTCAATTCCCGGTGGTGGCTGTGATCACGGAACGTCTGTTGGGGGGAACGGATGTTCCCCCCCAGATGTTACCCCGGCGTGGAATCACATTCACCACGCGAGCGGCCGAAGCGGCAGAACCGGAGGCCGTCGCATGTTGAATGTGATTCCACGCGGGGGTGAACCCCGCCGTCACGTCTGGTCGGGCGCCACGGCCCGGGATCACCGGTGGGATCCTGGGCCGTGGCGANTGGTCGGGCGCCACGGCCCGGCATCACCGGCGGGATCCCGGGCTGTGGCGAATCCGGCCAGACGCGACGGCCTCATTGGCCCCGCCGCCCGCCCGTCTCCCCAGAGGGCGGGTGGAGGGGGCGGAGCTGTGCGGCCGCACATTGCACTGTGCGGCCCCGCCCCCTCCCAGATTCCCCGCCAGAATCCCCCCGGCACGTCTGATACGGCGTGACGGAGTCATCCCGGCGGGGGATGGATAGGTTGTTTTCCGTACGGGGCCAATTGGCCCCGTAATGTCTGAAAACACCCCTCAAGGCTAGACTATTGCAGTGCACTCTATGTGCTGCTGTCCAGAAGCTGCAGTTGAAGCAGAACACGGTAGCCTGCCTTCTGTCCGAGGTGGGTTGCTGGGAGCACATTACACCAGTGTTCCAGAGTCTTCACTAGCTGCCAGTAACTTTTCAGGCATAATTCAAGGTGCTGGTTTTGACCTATAAAACTCTAAATGGTTGGTAGGTAAATAATATCCTTTATTAATGCTGTGACCCATGGTCATTGCCAACCAAAATTAATACATTACAGATTCAAACATACATTCATAAAATGATTACAATCCCCAGTTAAAATAATAACTGTTATATAATACCCACGATCACTAAAAAGATTGGCCGTTACTGAGTTACTGTCATGGTTAGCCCAGATACAGTTATAAATATCCTAGCTCCAAAGGCTAAACTCGCTTCCACTCCTTCACTTAGACCATTCGCCTGGGCACCATTAACCTAGAGTGTAGGTTACTCTACACTCCCCATTCCACTCTTCCTACAATAAGCTATTTGGGGGGGAAATCAACATATTCCAAATTAGCAATAGTCCTAGCTGATTATCCATACATAGAACTATTAATCAAGCACTCTTCGGCGGGGTACCTGTTTCCTTGCCTGCTTGCTTAAATCTGCCAGACTTTTCTCTAGTCTGCAGCATAGAGTGTATTATGTCAGCTATCTCCCAAACTTGCTCAGCTTTTCTTCCAGCTAACAAAACTGAAGGCCATAATCAGCTGGCCAGAGCTTTTTCTCCCCCAAAAGCTTATTCAACCTATTTATCCTTACAGGCTCCGTAAACCGGCAGCCCAAAATTATATGTTGTAAATCATCAATCTGTTCTAGGCCGCAGGGACATGTGCACAAGGGCCATGGGGTCTGCTGGTACCGCCCCTCAAGCACTTTGGAAGGCATTAATTGAAATCGACACAACGTATACGCCCTCCTAGCTTTATAATTTCGGAGACCGACTAAATAGTCTTCCCTACCCCATGACTCTTTCAGTCTAGGATAGAGTGGAGCTATCCTATTAGAGGAAGACAGGGCAAGTTGCTCTTGGGCAGCTACATCTTCCAATCTGTGGAGAATATCCATTCTATCATGCACAGGGATAGATGCACAGAGTAACAAATATCTGTATCCCAATCAGCAAAGTAAAGTAGTCAAATCCTCTCTCCAGCGGAACCCCAAGTCAGCACTCATTGTCTGCAACCAACATAATTTGGGGAATGTACTATCATCCATGTCCATTAACCTGAACCAGTACCTGATTACCCTCCCTTGTTATAACCAAAGCCCAGGGAAGATCGCCAGCTCATTAATGAATTCTGAAAACCCTCCAGTGCCAGGTTCCTTTGGCCACCCCAAACCTCTGCCCCATAAATGACCTTGGGAATTAACTTGTGTTCGAACAATTTCATAACCAGTGACAACTGCCTACCCCCAAATTTTATCCAAAACTTAACGACCCCATTTACTGCTTGTTGCATTCTCATGCCTATAGCTTCACAGTGCTTGTCCCAGGCACCTGTCGCGGAGAATGTTATCCCTAAATATAGCGATCGACTTGTTCCAGCTTTTCTGATCCCAAGCACCAGTCACACTGGAGTTGCCGCTTGGAGAAAACAACAACCTTAGTTTTATCACAGTTGATAACTAGTTTATTTGACAAACAATACTCGGATAGCTGCCCTATCAGCTGCCTTAGGCCCACCCGGGAGGTGGCTAAGAGGGCCATATCATCTGCATACAACAGCATATTTATTCTTCTACCCGCTACGTAAGCCAGATGGTATTTGTCCCCTGCCAAACTATCCACAATGTCATTAATAAAAAAATAAAAAGCATTGGTACAAGTACACATCCTTGCTTCACCCCTTTAGCTGTAGCAATAGGCCCTGTCAGATCCCCTTCGTGTGCTATCCGAACTCTAATCTCAGTAAGTTGGTACCAACGCTAACAACCTTGGGTCAATATCGGCCCGCCTCAGCTTATCCCACAAGAGCTGTCTATCAATTGAGTTGAACGCCTGACGCAAATCAACAAAGACCACGTAAAGCTTCATGTTCTTTATCCTGGTGTACTTGTCTACCATGTGCACCAGGACAAAGCAGTGGTCCAACGTTGACCGGCCCTTCCTAAAACCGACTTGCTCCATCTTGATGATCTTACCTCTTTCCAATCGCTCCTCTAATCTAACTAGCAGGGTTTTAGCGTAACGTTTGGCAGGGATATCTATCAGGCTAATTGACTTGTAATTTGAAGGTAAGGTCCTGTCCCCCTTTTTGTAGATGGGCACTATTGTACTTAAATCCCATCTATCTGGAACTGCCCCAAAGAGATTTATATAGTTAAATAATTTCTGGAAAATGGGGGCCCACCAATCACAGTTTTCCTTCAAAAGTTCCCCAGACATCCCATCCTCCCCGGAAGCTTTCTTATCTGGCAAGGCCAATATGAGTTCCCTAACATCCTGTAAGGTTAGCGGGGGCCAATCAGGCAGTAACAAAATATCCTCAATCTGCTCATCTAGCCCAGGGTTAGCATTCTCATTATACAATCCCTTGTAAAAATCTTCCCAATCTCCAACTGAAATCTCAGACTTCAAAAAGGGCCGTTCAGAGCTAAATCCCGAGTTGACCATCTGCCAAAATTTCTTAGTGTCATTTCCCTCCACGGCCTCTGACAGCCACCTCCACTGTGAGGCCTAGTAATCTTGTTTTTTCTTTTTAACCATAAGCCTGTGCTTTTTTTCCTCTTCTATATACTGCCTTAACAATCCCTCACTTTTATTCCACTTTATACTATAAGCCGATTTCTGCAGCTTAACTTTCGACCTCTGGCAGTCCTAGTCGAACCAGTGGGGTTGTATTACCGTCTGCATTCTTCTTCTGACCAGGGTAACTAGTAATTCATACTTTATTTTATTAATAATCGAAAAGTATCCTCCTGTTACATCTGGCCACTCATCCTAGTTGCATAATAGCTGATTCCTCAAGGCCAATAGTGGTTCCGACACTAAATATTTCCAGCTATCCTCAGCTAACCCAGGACCCCATTTGAGGAGCCTACCGCACCTAATATTAACTGGACCAAGCACTGGGTTAAACTCACAGCGGTCTATAAATTTTGTGTGCAAAGATTCAATCATAACTGGTTGATGGTCACTAGTGCCCTGGGCCAGAACTACAAAAGTAGTCCACCTAGACACCTGGCTCTTGGGGACACAGATATAATCCACCACACTTGCACCAGTCCTTGCAAAATAGGTGTAACTCTCCCCTTCAGCCCTACCAGTTGTTCCATTAAGTACTCTCCAGTTTATCTTGTAAAGGAATTGTAGAAATTGGAGACCATTTGAATTCAAATTAGAATCTCTAGAGTACCGTTTTGGAACAAAAAAAACGGTCCTCCACATCAAGGCCCAACCTATGGGCTATTACCCTATCTTCATTGCCGATGCATGCATTTATATCCCCTGACAGTATTATAACTGTCTCTGGCAAATCGTTTTCAAACTGTATAATATATTCCTCTAGTAAGGACCAAAAGGTAGTTCGGACCTGGGCGCCCACCGATGGGGGTAAATAAATACTTACCACAATTGCTACAAACTGTTTCCCCACAAGCTTTGTTACCAGGACATACCAGGTATTTTCCAATTTTTCACATTTGACCAACAATCCCAAATTTATAAGTGTAGCGAGCCCCCCTGAGGGCCTCCCCTTCAACTTATCCCTCTTCGCCGGGGTACAAATACTAGTTCCCTAGTATTATCCTGCCAGGTTTCTTGCAAGCAGATTATTCCCTTCCCAGTAAATAATGTCTGAGTATATCCCGAAAGACAGTTCCCCTAGCCAGCCACATTCCAAGACATTATTGAAAATTTACCATCTAATCTATGTGGCTCGCCCAGTAGTCAAGTCTGCATGGGATGTCTATTTAACCCTATGGCCCCTTCGGCTCCTCCATCAGCTGTTAACATCAATTTTGCAGCCCCAGGGGTATCGCATTGGATCAACACAGTCTGAGCAATATCCTCTTGATTTTCCTCTATCTCCTGATTTTCCCCTGTCTCCTGATCATCTGCCGTCTTACCACTAAAATTGCCAGTCTGCTGCTCTAATACTAATGCTGCCTTGTTCTTTTGACTCACTAAACTTTCCAATTCACTTCTAATGGGAGATCCTACCTCGTCTAGATCCTCACCTACACTGCCGGCAACCCTCAAACTGGATGACCCTATATCCCCTAAACTCTCCCTCCTCACTTCAACTGTGTTGACCGCCTCCTGAACTCCTACCTGCAAGTCTTGCAAGTTCCTCTTGCTACTATCTTCCAACAATATACCCATTGGGTTATGAATGTCTGAATGGATATTAGCCCCTTCGATAAGTTCGATCGGGGGGGGGGGATTATTTCCAACAACTCGAAGCTGCCTAACACCTTTCCTCCTCCAAAGAGATTTCTCTTTCCTCTCCTGCTCGTTACTCATAGATGGCTCTATCTTGTAATCACACTCAGCTCCATGGCTGCTGGTCGTTAACTTAACCAGGAGCTCGTGTAAATTTGCCATCCTTTTTAGAATGACATTCTGGATTTGCAACAGCATCTGTCTATACGCCTCCTCTGTCTTATATTCCTCCGTCAGAAGAGAATTTCCTTTATGGTTGATTCCCTCTGGGAGGAATTCCATGGTTTCTGAATCCAACCCCTGAGAAGATACAGTACTAACTGGGCTGTGGTTCATGACAATTTTGCTTGCCCCCTCCTCTACACCCTCTTCATGCAGGACACCTGACCTCTTAATAATCAGGAGTAACTAGCAGGTAGATTAAGGAGCAGTTAAGATGCCTAGCTATCGCTGCTTGCATAACAACTAGAAGCATGGGTCCCTCCTGTCTAGCCAGGTGCCCTGATTGCGATCTTGCTAGCCTGCCCTAAATATCCGTCTACCTTCTTCCCCTGTTTTAGGCAAGCGGGGCACATAGCCCCACTGACTAAGGGAAAGCCTGGGAAGCAGGAAATGCCCAACTAAATTCTGCTGTCTAAGCCAGCTAAGGTCCCAGAATCTGAATAGGCTATTATCAACCCCACCGTAAAGTGATCACGGAAACCCAGTTCATGATAGAATTTGCCATGGCGTCCTCCACCTTGCCATCTAACTCCCAACCCCTCCACCCAGCCCCACATACTCTACCTGGTGTCCCTCGCATATCTGAGCAATCTCCCGCCTTGCTCCCTTTTCACACACCCAGGAAGCTTTATCCAAATACCCATTGAGACTTTGTCTTGTCTTTGTCCAAAGTTCCTATAACTGACCCAGACTCCTTTTGCTGAATGAGTCCTGTTTCTGTAGTGGGATTACACAGACACTCTGTGAGACACTGCTCTAGAAACCCTCCCAGTCAGGCGCCCCTCCTTGCATTTGTCTGCCCTGCTTCTACCCTCGAACTCTACGCTGGATCGCTGGGGTCCTCGTCCCCTCCACAACAGGCCAGGAAAGTAACCATTCCCACTATCTTCCCCTCTCTCCTGTTCGCCTTCTAGTTTCTCCACGTTTCTCACTCCTTTAGCTGCTAGGCTGCTCCAAACTTCTCTCTTCCCTTGTCCCTGCAGAGCCTGCTCCCAGCAGCCGACAAGGATCTGCATCTTGCTCCTCAGTTGTTTTAGCCCCATAATCACCGATTCAGACTCTATATGTGTGTGTGTCTCTGTTTATGATCCCTGTACCCATAGTCCTCTTGAATAAATAGCAATTTACTATACTGAAACTTTGTATGTCCGGTCTCTCTGGGAGGCTGGGGGGTGCAGTTCAAGGAGTCACAACGCACCACGTCTCTAGACTAAAGATCCCTAGTACTCGTGTGCCTTGATTGGAGGGCAAGCTAAATTCCCCCAAATAGACCATTTTTGAAGTGCGCGCCTGGACATTGGGACCCACTCCTCGGGGAGACCCAGTGTACACACGTGGAAAAGGGACACGTAACAGAGTGATGAAGGTCTTGGTCTCTTCCTTGGTCCAGGGAATGCAGTGTCGGCAGGAGGATCGGCAGACAGAGAGCAACTTTGATTGTGCGGTGCTGGTAGTGGTGCTGGTTGTTGCCTGGCTGTCGGTTTGAGCCATGACCCCGCTAATGGTAATCCTCTGCAAGTCGTTATGTAGAATGCAGTGGCTGGGAAACAGCGAGCATGTACTGCAGGAAAAGTACAGGGAAAGCTGGGAGAACACAAGTTTGAAGATGGTGCGGTGGGTGATGATGATGTGATGATGATGAGGCTGATGATGTGTGTGTGCCAGTGAGAGTGGAAAAAGGGATCAGAAGTGGTCGCTCTTTGGAACACTCTAGGCTTTTCACTTGCAACTCTGTTTCTGGCGGACCTGTACACATGGAGACTGCACACAACCTAATTGATGGGACGCTGACACGGAGGTACACATTAGCCCGCATTCACCTGCACAGCGGACTACATGCTCTGGGACCCCACCACGAATGGGGCTGCATGTTCAATGGGTGGCGGCCATATGCACAGCGGGGCAGACATCTAATAAATGGGCAGGTGAACACCCACCTGATGTGGGCTACTGTCTCATTTGTTAACACCTTTAGATCTAGCTCTGGGATTTTTTTGTTAGTCCCTGCACAAGGTGTTCTCTTAAAACTTCTAGTAGTTAAAGGAAATACTTTGGCCACGATCCTGAAACTGCTTACTTGCAAGTAGTCCCACTGATATGAATGGGACTTTTCATGAGAAGGTGCTTTCCGGATTGCAGCCTTTGTTTCTGTCACAATTGATAGGAATATCAGACATACTCAGAGTACTAGTGTGTAGTAGGGTGTAAAACCATATTATAGATAGATTGACCCTTTGAGAAAAATGGCTGTTGAGAAGCCATGAAATGTTGAGTAACAGAATTTAAAACAGGTTTTATGTTTGACTTTAATTTGTTTTCTAATTTTTTTAATATTTCAGGACATCTCAACTTGTTAGGGAAGAAGCCTTAATGTATCGCACAGACTTCAATGATGACTGGACACCAAGGTGAATAACTTAAGGCTTGGACCTTTTCTTAAAAAGTATACTAAATTAATGTGTACAAAATGTTCTAGTACAAAATGGCAATTGTTACACTTCAGTACCAGTATATTCAACTCTAGTGCATATTTTGGCTTATCTGGAAAAGTAAGAGCTTGGGGATATAAACTGCATTATATTGTTACAGTTAAGTATAATTTTTAAAGTACCCACTACTACCTCTTTGAAAGGGAGTTCATTAATTTTATCATTCCAAACATTTAAATGTATCAAGATATTCTTTAGGATACAGTGGCTGTGTTTAGTTTTCATTTTGTTTGTTGTTGTAATTATATACAGCGTAGGCCGTAGTAAAGTGGATCTCCTGATGGTAGGAATGGATATGCAGCATAGATGCGAAGGAACCAAGTTTATAAGTAGGGTGGAGAGCGATCATTCGGCATTGGTGACCAAAATTAGAGTTAAATCATTCAAGGCTCTCTATGATAGGAGTATACCCCAGAGTGCAGGTTGTGAAGCTCCTAGGTGGCAATCCTTGGCCTCCTTAGCTCTGTTGCTGCATCAATTTGGTACTTCAAAGGACGCCAAACGACTTAGCCACATTATGAGAGAGCAACAAGATTTAGCGCTCCTGTCCCAAGCATATGAGGAATTAATATTGAAATTGCGGGAGGCTATGCCGCGAAAACAGCTCCATACAGGCCAGGCTAAGAATTACTGGTATAATTCCCATTGTAGGGAGGCTAAGCAATCCTTAGCCAGAATCAAGGCTAATTGGATAGCCAATCCGAACGAACAAAGGAAGGAGGAGTTTAACAAAGCTAGGGCGGAATATGGTAAGCTGATTAAAACTTCAAAGAATCAGTATTACCAGCGACAATGGGCAGTGATGGCAGTTGATCTAGCTACACAGAACTTGGGGAGATTTTGGGCCTCCCTAAACAAAATTCTAAAACCTAGAGAAAGCTTAAAAGGTCAGGTCTCGAATCAAGAGTGGGAAAGCTTCTTTGGAACCCTGTTTAAAGATCAGGAAGTAGGAAGGTAGGATCTATCTGGCCAGAAGGAGATGGGAACGTATAAGAGCTGGCAAGATGAGGATTTTTCGGTAGTTAAAATCCTCAAACATCTCAGGGGGTTGAAACAAATAGGACCCCTGGGCCGGACCAGATAACAGCAGAAATATTGCAAGCTGATCCCCAATGGTGGGCCCAAATTCTATCCCCCTTATTTCAGGCACTAAGGGATGGAGGACCTGTTCCGCTATCATGGTCACAGAGCCTAATCATCCCCATCTTTAAAAAAGGGAATGCTTATGATCCTACCTGCTATAGGCCAGTTACATTATTGTCAATACCAGGTAAAGTTTACGCGAAAGTTTTGGCCTCAGGCCTTCAGAGGTGGGTGGATTTAAGGATTAGGTCTGGCAAGCTGTATTAGGCGTTCGCTGACATGTCTAAGGCCTTTGATGCAGTTCCAAGAGAGAGGCTATGGGCCAAGTTGAGGTTGTTTGGCTTGGAAGAAATGCATCTAGGAGCCATCATGCAACTGCACACTAACAATGAGGCTCGAGTTAAGGGAGCCCAGGGCCAATGTTCCTCGGAGCCAATCCCAATTAGGAGAGGGGTCAGACAGGGATGTGTACTCGCTCCCTTGTTGTTTAGTCTCTTTCTTTCAGACCTACCATCAGCTATTCAAGTAAAGACAACCCACGCACCTAGGATTGGAGATAGTATATTGGGCCTACTGCAGTTTGTGGATGGCATAGTTCTATTGTCGCAAACTGAGATTGGAATAAAGAGGGCTGTGGACCAATTACAAGACTATTGCCAGCTAAATGGATTAAAATTAAACGCACTCAAGTCTAGGATCTTGGTTGGGGGTAAGAGGAAAATTCCTCTTAGTTGGAAGCTGAGAGTTGGCACTGTCGCTTTAGTAACATCCCTGACCTATTTGGGAGTTGTTTTCAGTTCAGGAGGAGCATGGTCAATTCATTTGAAGATGAGAGCAGGGAAAGCTTTGCAATCTACAAGGGCTCTGATAAGGGCTTTGAACATCTCCAAGGGGATTTCTGTATCAGATATTTTGAAAGTTTATAAGGCCAAGATCCCCCCCATGCTGCTCTTTGGAATAGAGTTGATTCCGTTTCCAGATATAATAGTGCTCGAAAGAGTGCAGAATTTCATTTTGAGGAGATTGCTCAAAGTGGGTCCAAGTGTGCCGGGGTCAAATTTGAGGGCTGAAACAGGAATCATATTTATTTCTATGCTTGCCAAGAGGGCGTACATAAGATATTAGCTGAGGTTGCTTAGCCAAGATGAGGACTCAGTTATTCAACATTGTTTAAGAGAGGAATTGCTACATAAAGGGTCTCAGTCGTACCCGTGGCTTCAATATCTAGCCAGATTAATCAAAGAAATGGGATTTTCCTTTGAATATTTCTCGGGGAAATCCCTCATTGGGATTAGGGAGGAAATCTTCCAGAGATTAAAAGACATGGCTGCCCAAAATGAGTTGGCTAGTGTACGAGCCTGGAAAGTGGCCCCTTATTTGGGCGAATTTAAGATCTCCACTACCCAAGAAAGATACTTGGGCATGTTGCCCAACCCAAAATTACGCAGGACATACACCCTCTTACGGTTGCAACTAGTTGAGACGGCAGTGGTTGAGGGCAGGTGCAAACGGATTCCATTATCCCAAAGATTATGTAGCTGCTACGTAAACGTAGTGGAAACCACTCACCATTTCCTTTTGGAATGCCCCTGGTATTCTTCCCTAAGGGCAGTATGGCTAGCTCTATATCTGCCATTGGGGAAAACCTTTGATGCTGAAGGCTGTTATGTTCACTTCCTCAAACTTTCGGAGAAGGAAGCTATTACAGCCTTGGCAACATATGTGCTGTTGGCCACTAAGAAAAGAGCTTCTATTCAAGACAAATTGAATAGGAATACAAAATAGGAGTCCATAATGTTGGCTATTACCTTGGCATAAGGATAACCCTATGGATCAAAGATAAAGTGAATGACTATATTGTTAGCAATGTTTATGTTATCAGTTCTTGCCTGTTAAAGGTTATTTTTGAATATATATATTGTTCATCCAGTTGTATAGGATGTACAATGCGGATGTTATATAATAACTAACGATCTGAACCCAGGGCTAGGAAATGAGGTTATGGACTACAAGCAAAGTTCCTCTAGTGGACAAGCCTAGCTGAGGTACCCCTCGCAAAAGAGCAAGGCAATTCTGGCTAATCGCTCCTTCTTGGGCTTTCGGGCTCTAATGAGTTGGGGTTTACCAAAGGGGCTATGTAAGAGTAGCTACAGTGTTTTGTTTTATTTTAGATTATTGGGCCTCTGGATAAGAGTCCAGCCCAGGATAGAGGAGATATGCTAAGGTAGACATAATACAATTCATCAATAATGAGCAACGTTGTCGTATAACCTTGCATTTTATTTTGTATATTGATATATTTTGTATATTTGTATGTTTGTATGTTTGTTGGGCCATGGTGAGAGCCAGTGCCGTGAATAAATTACATTACATATACAGTGCACAATGCTTACTCGGGATACATGGCTTATTCCCCCCCCCACCCCAGTTCCTTGTGTTGACCATCACATACATTATCAGTATTACATCTCTTCTTGTTCCTTTTCAGTATTCAGAAAACCTGGCTGGAAATTTTGGCTTGTTGGCTAGGGAGCCTTTCTCCTCTGAACAGGATAGAAATGAAGCCCAAATCTCCAGATATGTGTCGTCTTTTTGGCGTTTTTCCTGGGTGCTCATTTGATGGAACAGTTAAAGTTCTATTTATCTTTGAGAAAAAGCTCAGTATTTGAAATAGAGATTACTTGTATCTGATTGATAAACATTTTAAGTGCCCCCTCTATTGCAGTTGTAATTGGAGGCCAACAAAAACGATAAGGGGTATGAACCAGTTCTTCTGTGAAGGGAGGTTGGGGCTCTTCAAGTTGGAGAAGAGATGACTGAGGGGATATGACAGAGGTTTATGAAATCATGAGTGGTGTGGAACACATTAATAACGAACAGTTATTTACCCTCTCAAATAGTACTACGACTAAGGGATACTCCATGAAACTAATGGGTAGCAGATTTAAAATCAATAAAAGAGAAGAATTTTTTCACTCAGTGCACAATTAAGTTGTGGAATTTGTTGCCAGAAGATGTGGTCAAGGCCAGTAGTATAACTGGGTTTAAGAAAGAGTTGGACACGTTTCTGGAGGATAAGTCCATTAGCAGCTATTAGCCAGGTAGGTTTGGGGAACGTTACCTCTTACTGTCAGGAGCTGGGAGTGAACAACAGGGAATGGATTGCCCCATAGTGATCTCTTCGGTACTTCTCCAAGCAACCAAGATTGGCCACTGTCGGAGATAGGTGGGCTCGATGGACCATTGGTCTGACACAGTATGGCACTTCTTATGTTCATAATTATTGTTGGGATAGGTCTTATTTTTCTTTTAGTTTCTGAAATATGGTAGATAATTTACAGTGCACAAACTTCAGTATTTGCACTCAGTATTAATAATTTTTTTAGATGTGATGCAGTGAGTGTGAAAGCATGAATAGAGTGATAATTGTAGTAATTTAGTGTTTGTTACAGACCATAATAGGCATCCATGTGCAATTAAATCACGTGGTTATCCAGGTTAGGCGTATGCATGCTTTCCTGTGTCAACAAAACATAGTTAAATGTTTGTTTACCATTGACTTGATGTTTCTGAGGATCATGGAAAAACAAATATTCAGGACTAATTTTAATGATATAAGGTCAGTGATGATGGACATAGTGTATAATGTTCAAATATTTGGATGGTGTTCAATACATAAGGGAAAGTGGAAAATAACATCCCTATGGGAAGAAGAGACAAATGGTAATGGAGGTCAACATAATTAATAATGATGCAATAATATTAAGCCTGTAATCATCAATCCATTGAAGTCCGTGTCAAAACTTTTATTGGCATTAATGGGTTAGGATTTCATCCTCCCTCTCTCTGCGGGAGTTCCCCAAGGCTCTGTCCTGGGCCCTCTTCTCTTCTCCTTTTACACTCTTTCTCTGGGTAAATTTATTGAAACCCACGGTTTCCAATATCACCTGTATGCTGATGACATGCAACTCTGTCTCTCCACTCCCATGCTCTCTCCCTCCATACAGTCTCGTATTTCTGACCGTCTTGCTGATATCTCTGCCTAGATGTCTTGCTGTCAACTCAAGCTTAATATGGCCAGGACTGAACTCATCTTTTCCCCCAAAATGTTCCCCTCCTACTTTCCTCTCAATTTCCATTGATGGAGTCACCATCCAACTGGTCCTTCAGGTGCGTAGCCTGGGATTCAACTTTGACTTCTCCCTCTCCTTTAATGCTCAGACCCAGGCTGTTGCTAAATCCTGTTGCTTCGCTCTGTATAATATTGCTAAAATCTGACCCTGTCTTACTGTTGTCACTGCAAAAACCCTATTCCATGCTCTAGTCATCTCTCGCCTTGACTACTGCAACTTCCTCCTTACTGCTGACCTCCCCTGTTCTGATCTCACCTCTGATCTCTGTTCAGTTCTCTGCAGCCAAAATCATCCACTTTGCCTGTCGCTTTGACCACGTTCAGCCCCTCCTTTCCACCCTACGCTCACTCCCTCTACAGGAAAGCATTCAGCACAAGCTCCTGGTCTTCACCTTCAAGGCTCTTCATGACCTTGCTCCCTCATATCTCTCCACTTTTGTATCCAGCCACACTCCTGCCTGGGAGCTTCACTCCTCCTCTTCCCCCACCCTTGCCTGCTTGCAACCCCCTTGCTCCTCTAAACATTTTTTCTCCCTTGCTGTCTCTCATGCCTGGAACTCTCTCCCTAGATATGTTTGCACTGTTCACTCCCTCCCAACTTTCAAATTCCTTCTCACTCAGAAACTAGTTCCTTGTAACTAAGTGAAGCACGTGTATCTGCAACTTCTCAACCTCATGAATGTACTCGTGTCTCTCCCATTGTTCACTTCTCCCTTGTTTCCCCATCTCTTAGATTGTAACAGTCCCTTGGGAGTAGGGACCTGTCTCTTACAATTGTACAGCACCTGGTGCTATGTAAATAACCAATAATAATAATAATAATGGAGTAGAAAAATGGAGTTAATAGATGGAATTGATAGCAAAGATGAAGTTCAAGCTTGATGTGTAGGAGCCAAAACAGAGCAAGTCAAAAATAATGTATTGTGGTCTGATAGGTAGGTGATGAATAGAACACTGTTGGCAGTATTTTACATGGTCTGGAAGGGGAAGCTCTTGATGTTGGATATACTACAGAGAAGGTGGTTGTAGAAATCAACGTAGGAGATAAGGCTGTACACAGTAGCATTAATATTTTAATTTCTGTATTTTTCATTAATATAATAATAGTTCAATAATTTTATAGGTAGCAGAGTGCACAAAGCTTATAGAAGTAGCGCACACAATTCCAGTGAACAGTGTGGAAAGCTTTTCAAATTACAGTTGAACTTGGGTCCAAAGTTTGTCTCCTTTATGTCCAGGAAAGAAATAAAACAACTATACTTCTTAAAAAATATCATTGCAGTTATTGCAGTATTAATTTTGCACCTTAAAAAGGCTTACTAAAGATAAATTCATACAGAAAAAAGAGAGAAATATTGAGACACATTAAGATACTTCTCTTCCATTTTGAGTTTCAATAACTAGACAAACAGTGAAAGGGGGAAGTCCTATAAACGAAACACCACTGCTCTTTCTGTGGTATATGGACTGAATAATTGTGACATCTGGAAGCAACCTTATGTTCTTCTAAGCTTAAGCCAGCCCATGCCAGGGCCACAAGCTCTCATGCATAAAGACTCTAGTCCTAAGGGCATAAGACAATGTTCACTCTATCCTAGTACTTTCTGGATGACAATAACAAGCACTGGATGCTTCAGAGGAAGAATACCCAAATAGATCATATGTGGGGTGATGCATTACTGTATTTAGTTTTGGTCACTGATGTTCATGAAGGATGAACTAGTGCTACTAGGGTAATCAGAGGAATGGAGAATCTATTTGTATGAAATGAGGTGAAAGGAACATGACTTACTCAGTCTAACAAAAAGAAGGCTGAGAGGAGACATGATCATGCTGTACTAATACTTTAGAGGAGTTAATACAATGGAAGGGGAAGATTTATTTAAACAAAAGGTAAATGTGAGTACAAGAACAAATTGATACAAGCTGGTCATGAAGAAATTTAAGATGGAAATTAGAAGAATATTTCTAACCATTAGAGCAGTAAACTTTTGGAATAAAGTTCCCAAAGACAGACATGAGGGCAAAGAACCTGCTTAGCTTTAAAATAGGGATAAAATTATGAGACCACTTTTAAGGAGTCTTCTGTTTAATGCTACATGAAGAATTTTCCTTGACAAGTTTGAGGATTTTATCTTTTTCCTGAAGCATTAAAGACATCCATAGCTGGAGGTGGGACTGATGGGGTATTCTAGTGCCTGGGTTGGGTACTAGGTCGGGTGGGGGTCTGGTGGATCCTGGGCACACATTGAGTCCGATTGTCATATTTGATATTGGAAAGGAACTTTCCTCCAGAGCAGATTGGTAGTGACTCTGAGGGATTTGTTCTTTGGCCTTTCTCTGTAAGCTTGGGGCAAGACTCACTTGTCTGAGTCATGTGGGTATTTTTTTTCCCACTTAATAAAATCATTCCCTGTTACCAGATATTGGTGTGTTCTAGTTTCTCCCAATCTCTACTTGTGACAAATGTTTATTATAGGCTTTATTTCTTAGTTAGCTGGGTATGGTGAACTGTACATTAATGCAGGGATCTGTACTAGATGAGCTTTGAGGTCCCTTCCAGATGTAGGACTCACTCCTAGCTTCTGACAGAGGCTTCATCGCAGCCCAAAATTGCTGGGAGGGGGAAGGGTTTTTTGGGAGTAGGAATGAGAAAATGATAAAGTATGGATTTTGTTATAACTACTGTGTGGAAGTAGAAGCTACCACATCTCCATTTGGTTAATCACTGGTAGAAGATTTCCCAGTTTTATTGACACCAGTTGTACTCAATCATTTGTCTGCTATGTCATTGCCACTTGCCAGGAAACCAGTATTAATCACTGTGCAAACTTTTTCCTGTTTTTTGCAAAATAAAGTGATAACTTGTTGTGTACAGGAAGTGTGCGATATGCTGAAACCACAGACAGCACTGTGCCCTACTGCAAGTTGCTTTTTGTACTTAAAGCAACCATAGACTAACCGACAAGATTAAAGACCAAACAATGTGGTATCACAATTACAAGAAGCTTTTCTTTTATATTACTCCCTATTGGCTTGGGAAGGCAAAAGATAAGTTATTCAGAGAGTTTTTGTATAAGTTCATGCTTGTTTTGGGGACTGTTAACTTGTTAGGTAACTCCCATCCCATGGTTTGCAGAGATCTGGCAGTTTGGTGCACAAGGCAGTTATGCTAGTATACTTCCATGTCTAATTTTTAACACTAAAAATTTGAACACAGAATTAAATAATGTTCTTTTTTATGAGCCAGCAGAGAGGAAAGAAAGTTGCTACGGTTCAAGTAACTTCTAGACTTGCCTCTCAGCAGTGCTTCACGCATATGGGGTTGAGTTTGGCATTTTTCATGTCTGCTTATAATCAACCAAAACAACCCTATGTGTTTCGCATTTGGTAGATTATATGGGATTGTATTTGTTTATTTTATATTCATTACCGTGTTTTATTTATCTGTAATAGTAAATTGTCTTTTTGTATAAGTAATCTTGTTTTCTGTGTTTTTTGCTTCACAAATATATGCACTTGATTGTTCCTGACAGCTAATAGGTATTCCAGAGCAGCCACAAAACAAGAGGCAGCATGTGTTAGAGTACAGAACATTCACAAAAACCCTGAAAATTTAGGGACTCTCAATTTTTCTTATACTCCCACTAAGATAATTCATTGACAGTGCCTGAATTGGTACCACAAGTGGTAGTTGTCTTTCCTCCGTTCTCCTCCGCAAGGTTCTTAGCTGAAGAATGAAATCTGATTGTTTTCATGTTCATTTGGGCCTCAGTGAGCTTGGTTTGACAGCCTGCCTGACTTACTGGGGATTTGTCAGGCTTTACTTCCTCACGTGTTCTGTCTATGTTCACTGGTGTGGCTGGCTGGCATGGAGTAGATTAAGCTTCCTGCATATATATGGGGTTTGGATTCACTTTCTCCACACACTTCCTCTACAAATAGTAAGATGTGTGCAAGCTATTCGTTTTGGAGATACTTTTTTGTTACCGTTTGCAGCCACATGCTGCAGTTTGATCAGCATTTGGATGAGTCGACACTTAAGGAAATCTTTCAAATAAACTCACAAGTGAATCTAGTTCTAGTCTTAAATTGGCAATTATAATAGGAAAGTGCTCATGCCTTAAGCATCAAGAGGCAGCAGCCACTTGATAATCTACCAATCTGTTGCATTATTTTATATTTTTATTTTTATTTTATAAATTTTTATCCCGTCCCTCCTGCCACGCAGCTCGGGGCGGATTCCATCAATTAAAATACAATAATAAAAATACAATAAAATCAATTTAAAACAATCATAAATATTTTAAAATATTAACAGGACCACAAAACAAATAGGTAGGGGACTAAAACCTCCCTACCCACCTTCCCTCCCAAAGGCCTGGGCAAACAGCCAGGTCTTACAGTTTTGCCGAAATGTTAAAAGACTAGGGGCCAGGCGAGCTTCCTCTGGAAGGGAGTTCCACAGCCGCGGTCCCACCACCGAGAATACCCTCTCCATCGTGGCCCCCCGCTTAACACGGCGGACCTCCAGGAAGGCACCCCCAGCAGACCGCAGGAGCCGCTCTGGGGCGCGAAGGGCGAGGCGGTCCCTAAGGTATGAGGGGCCGAGACCGTGTAGGGCCTGTCTCTTATACACATCTAGATGTGTATAAGAGACAGATAGGCAGCCAGTGCAGAGCTCGGAGCACTGGTGTAATGTGCTCCCGGCGGCCCGTCCCCATAAGAAGACGAGCCGTCGCATTCTGCACCAGCTGCAGCCTCCGAACCAAGAACAAGGGAAGCCCCACGTAGAGCACGTTGCAGTAGTCGAGCCTCGAGGTGAGCAGTAAGCATTACAGAGCAGTAATTACAGTTAGTCACGGGGGGGGGGGGGGGGGGGGACAGATTGTGCCTCAGAACCTATGGTGGGGAAAATGGAGCAATCTTAAATAATGTCTGGGCGGCAGTAGTAAACGCCCAGGCATCAGCCGTCAGTGAGTGTGCATGCACAGCCACAGAAGAACTGCAACTGCAGGGGTAGTTTTGCATTGAGGAGAGGGGAGGGAGCCAGAGCGAGTCAGTGAGGCAGGCGCAGGAGTTTGCGGGCTTTTCTCTTACACGTGTGACTGTGACCAACTTGCAGTCCACACAAACCCAGCACACTGCAGCACAGTCCAGTGTGTGCAACGCACAGCTACCTAGCAACATGCTTTGCTGAGTGTGTGCAACGCACAGCTACCTAGCAGCATGCTTTGCTGAGTGTGTGGGGCCCTCCTCCTCCGCCCATGTTTGCTGAGCCAAGAGCACAGGCTAGAGGGGACAAACAGAGAAAGACAGTGCGAGGGAAGCCTAGGGGGTGCTGCCGCTGAGATCCACCCTGAGCCTTATTTGGAATTTATTTCTACTCTGCTGCTGTGCTGCATGTTTGTGTTTGGGGTTTGTTTAGCTGCATCCTGGTGAGTACTATTAGCTTTTTGGAATTTTGTGGGAACTGTGTGGGACGGTGGGCACTGGGAGATGGGATGAAACTTTAGGGTGTCTAATCTTCCCAGGGCCCTGTCTGTATGTGGGTTTTGTGGGTGGGTAGGTGGTGGGGAAAATGTAGTGTGCATGGGTTGGGGTTCATCATGTATGTTGGAATTTTTTCAGGCCTCAACAGGTGGGTGGTGGGATGGGGACCTTTACAATACTGGTGATTCTATTCTTGGTTTGTTATCCCTGGCTGCTGGAAATTTTCTAGCCTCAGTTTGCTCATGTGGTTATGTTTTGTGCTTGCTCCTTGCCTGAGGCTTCTTTGCTTTGGTTTTGTATGGACTGACCTGGGACAAACTAAATGACTGCATGCCATGTGCATGGCTTGGATTTGCAGCTCAGGGCTCAGGCTGGGAGGCCCACCTGATTCTGCTCACTGCACTGCTGGCTGGATTGATATATATATCGTGCCTCCTTGCCCTGACCCAGAGCTTTCAGCTTTGATTTTGTGGTACTGTTGGGACAAGAAATGCATGGTTTGAATTGGGTTTTCAAATCCACAGGCATGGCTGTTTCTCTGGCCGCTGCAGCTGCTCCCTGCTGGAAATTAATCTATTATTATTATTAGCAAGCATTTATATAGCACCAGCAATGTACCTGGCACTTTACAAAGTGATGGAACAGGCACGGTCCCTGCCCTAGGGCTTACAATCTGAGAGACAGAGGGGGTGGGGGGAGACAAAGGAAGGGGAACAGAGGGAGAGACAAGGGGTCTAACATCCACGAAGATGCGGGGTCCCAGGTGCACGTGCTTGGCTTGATTACATCGAGAATGATAGCTGGCTGGTCCGTGTGGTGGGGATATGGTACACAGACCTCAAGTAACAGATTGTACTGGATGGAAGGTATCACCAGGAGTTAGGTGAGGGGAGTTAGGAGTTGGGGAGGGCAGAGACGAAAAGGTGGGTCTTGAAGGATTTGAAGGTACGAAGGGAGGGGGCGATGTGGATGTGGGCAGGGAGGGAGATCCAGGCGTGGGGGGCAGCTAGGGAGAAGAGACGAAGGCGGTTAGAGGAGCAGGGGAGGCATGGGAGGGCAAGAGAGGATAGAGGAGAAGCGGAGTTCATGGACTGGAGTACGGAGGGAAATTAGCACAGAGAGGTAGGGGGGAGCAAAGTTGTGAAGAGTGTCACGTGGTTTGGGGCTGTCAAGTGTGTCTTCGGGGAATGCACCTTTTGGGGTTGTTAAATGTCCACACTCCAAGTGTGTTACAAGCTCTCTCAGATACTCACACAAAGGGAAGGAAGTCTATTTCCTTAGAGTGCCTAGAAAGGCAGCTAACTGTAGGACCTGGCTCATGCATGGAAAGGGAAAGGTTTATGCAATCACACCTGTGGGGTACATGAGGTTCCACCAGGGCACTGACCCTGGCTTAAGTCTCAGACCTGGTCCACGGTTATTAACACTCACACATTCACTCAACCAATATGACAATGTTCTTTTAGATACTGTGGTCAGTTCAAGAGATCAGAGATAGACTGGAGATATATTGGCAAACCTCTTAGCTTTATGTAGTACAAAGTTACAAAAAACAAGATATATTCTTATTACTCTATATGTTAATACAATGTTACTCTCTCAACATTCATTCATCCTTTCATACATTACCTATCCTCCTGTCAGGGTGGCCAACCCGTAACAGAGGTGATGGGGGCACCAGGACCTGTCCATTGATGTTGAGATGGTACCACGAGCTGATGTTATAGGCGTCCGAGTTCCAAAAGACATCAGTCCCATATTTATAGGTCTCTGGTTACATAGGCCATGCATATGTTGTTGCTAGGCAGAGTTGGATCTCCCATGCCATCATCTGAGTCATTCAGACAAGGATGCATCTGGAATTTGTGGTTACCATCCTAGCCAGTTGATCTTTGGCCCATTTCACAAATTTCTGTATTTAGCCATATGCCCAGAACTCTTGTGTAAGCAATAAATGTTCCAAAATCGAGCTGTGCTTGCAAATATTGTGTAACGTTTGCATTTCAATTTGCAGTTGCAATTGTGCAAGCTGTCAAATCAAGATCTGTGCATGAGTTCACTTAGGGGCTTTGGTCTTGCAGTTTCTGCAGTCTTAAGCAGTTTCTTGCAGTATTTTCAGCCTGGACAATTCTAACTTCTATCATCATTCATACACCTGACATACTACACCTGCAGCCTAGCCCCTCTCATGGCCATAATGGGAATGGGGCCCCGCCCCCCTTTACCCACCTACTGACCAACTCCGAGTCTCCAAGGCAGGGGAGCTGAGTGACTGACTGGCGATTTGGCTGCAGTCAGTGGCTGGCATGGAGTCTGCGTGTTGATGGGATGAGATCAGACCATCAGCAGCTTCGCCTCCCTCTCAGCGGCTTGTCAGGCCGTGGCAGGGGGAACAAGAAGTTGCTGACACCTCAATCATGCGCAGCCCTCAACTGATGGCTGCTGCGCCATGGCTACTTAATGTGCATGTGCAACTAACCGCTCACCAAAAAAGCCCGCCGGCTGGCCTCAGCTGCACTCTCTGCACTTCCGCCCATGGGGTCCATGTGCAGAAGTGCAGAGAGCACAGCTGTGGCCAGTTGGTGGTGGGAAGAGGGATAGAAGAGGAAATTGTGGACACCTATATGGTCTGGTTCCCATCCCATCCCGGACAGCACAAGCTGTCATTTAAAAACAGGCAGTCCAGGAGAAATCCAGACCTATGGCCACCCTAGGGGAGCCCATCAGGTGGCAGCATAAACAAGTGAAGCTGGAAAGTCTTGCTGGTGAAATTGACAAGGCAAAGTGCCCTGCTATTGAAATTGACATGTCCAAAGCTCCACTGGTGAACAGACATTGTTTATGTAGCATGCTTTCGGCTGCCATACNGGGTGTAGATAGAGAAGAGGAGAGGGCCAAGGACAGAGCCTTGGGGAACACCAACCGAGAGGGGAAGGGAGGAGGAGGTGGAGTTGGCAAGAGACGAATTGAAGGCGTGGTTACAGAGGTAGGAGGCGAACCAGTCGAGGATGGAGCAACGGAAGCCAGCTGAGTGAAGTGAGTCCGGCAAGAGTGAGTGGTCAGCAGTATCGAAGGCAGCAGAGAGGTCAAGGAGGACAAGAATGGAGTAGAGACGATTAGATCTAGCCACAAGAAGATCGTTGGTGATCTTAGCGAGAGCAGTTTCAGTAGAGTGAAGCGGATGGAAGCCAGATTGGAGGGGGTTAAGGGAGGAGTTGGTGGAGAAGAAGTCGAGGCAGCGGGAGTAGACGTCACGTTAAAGAAGCTTGGAAGCAAAAGGAAGGCGTGAGACAGGACAGTAGCTAGAGGGGTCAAGAGTGGACTTTTTGAGGATAGGAGAGACAGTGGTGTGCTTGAAGGCAGAGGGGAAGGAGCCAGTAGAGAGGGAGAGGTTGATGATGTACGTGAAGGAAGGGGCGGCAATGGAGGTCAGGAGGCGGGAGGGGATGGGGGCAAGTGGAAGGGTTGGAGGAGGAGAGCCAGGAGGAGATTTCCTCAAGGCAGGTGGGAGGGGAGGGGAGAAGGATGGGGAGGAGGCAGAGGGGAGGGAGAGTAGGAAGAAGAGAGGAGTGGGAAGCGATGTCGAGGCAGATCTTGTCTATCTTGGAGGTCAATAAGGAAACAAGATCCTGAGCAGAAAGGGAAGAGGGACGAGGAGGAGGACAGGGGGGCTTGAGGAGGGAGTCGAGAACAGGTGGCAAGCTCCTGAGAACAGGACTCCGTGTGGGAGGTGTAGTAATGCTGTCTAGCGAGGGAGATAGCAGACATAAGGGGGGAGGTAGAGAATTTGAAGTGAACGAAGTCAGCATGAGAGTGGAATTTGTGCCAGAGGCGTTCAGCAGCACGGGTGCAGGAGCAGAGGTGGCGGATACTGGGGGTGAGCCAAGGACGGGGGCTATGGGAGCAGGCGGGGTGGGACGAGAGGGGGGCAAGGGAGTCAAGGGTGGAGGAGAGAGGCATTGAAAGATGAGACGGCAGAGTCGGGAGGAGGAGGAGAAGTCTGAGGGGAGAAGAGGGGAGAGAAAAGAGACCAAAGTCCAGGGGGTAATGGCTTACCAGTCACGGAAGGAGCATGGAGATGGGGAAGGGGGGGGGGCGGGCGCAGTGGGAGATGTTGAAAGAGACAAGGAAGTGGTCAGAGATGGGCTGAGGATCGAAGGAGAAATCAGAGACAGAGAAGAAATAATAATCAAAGAAATAATAATCTACTATAGACTGAGAGATAATCTATTATTATTTCCTGCCTGCCTGCCTCTCTGCTTATGGTTATGTGCCTTCTTACCCTGAGTTTTGTGTGGGACAAAAAATGCATCTTCATGGCTTAAATTGGGTTTTCTTTGTCCCCAGGCGGGGGACGTTTAATGCAGTTTAATAGTGTTGCAACGCTTTTGTACTTCTTTACAGTTCAATGCACAATAAACTCTGCATGACCATTTTTCTCCTTGGGTCCCTTCACAACCCTTAAACTTTAATGTACAGTTTAAATGTACACTTTAAATATACAGTTTTTCAGTAGTTATATATTCAGTGGATTCTTTATT
Organism: Sphenodon punctatus; assembly: GCA_003113815.1. Lineage (NCBI taxonomy): Eukaryota > Metazoa > Chordata > Lepidosauria > Sphenodontia > Sphenodontidae > Sphenodon > Sphenodon punctatus. Next base: position 7,202,668 of record QEPC01011255.1, on the reverse strand, counting down.
GGTGTCACGAGCAGCTTCCTTATTTTGATGTGTAGTTCTTTGTTATGGTCCTCCTTGCTTCGCTGAGAGAATCTTCCAAGCCCCAAGA